>JARVZY010004111.1:0-20935 GCA_030686995.1 Artemisia argyi
AGCACCCCAATGCATGTATGCTTCCGCTGGACCCGAATTTTGGGGGTGTTATAGTTGGTATCAGAGCCAGGTTATAGAGAAATGGGTATTTTAAAACCTAGACTATAACCACTTTTGCGAAAACTTATCCCTATGACCGTCACGTGCCTGCCTGCCAAGTTGATGCCTCGCGTATGATTTTGTTTTAGGATATAATTGTTGAAATGTGTGCCTAACTTGTGGATATTTCATATCCGCCTATTTTAACTGCTCACCGTAAGCATTTTCATATACTTTTGCACACACCACACCTATCATAGAGTTACGCTATTTCCTTGCGTAATCTCAAGAATTGATTTTGAGTTTTGGACACTTGTCATGAATTTGGGAATGATTTTGGATATAAAGGACATATTACTAGTATAACTAAGCCGAGTATTCCAAAATTCATTGAACCTCGGATGAATGTAGATTGATCACCTACATTCAACCAGGGACAGTGGGACATGGCTTGATCACCTATGTCCGACTCAGAGGTGAATTTTGTAATACAGGAGTAGTTATAACAGGATTATGTCCTAGGTAGAGTTCGATTTTGGGAACTATGAGTTTTGTAAGCACACAAACATTGAGTATCACAGAAGGCTGCACTCACACACGACACACTGGCATGACAACTCCTCATGAATCATAATGCTTCTGGCGCCGCTGTGTGTCTCTAATCAATGTGATTCCTGTCTGTTGCCATCGAGCGTAGTTCGCATTGGGTCGGGCTAGACTCGATTGGCATCATCTGAATATGAGCTGGTTATCGTCATAAGCCTCGCCGACTTTATTGGAATCATCGAATTTGGTTTAGAATCTCGTTTGGATTTGATTTTTGGCTTTGTCTTGATTTGACTTCCTGTTATATCTTGAGTTAACTTTTGGCTATTTCGGATTTTGTTTTTGATTACTTTCTTATGATTTTGGACCTCGTTTCGAACTTGAACTTGTCATTCAGCCTCGTTCCATTGGTGATCTTGTCACAGTCACCTCTACCCTAAGCCCTGTGCTCAATCGACGATACTCATTTTCTTAACCGATTATGTTCATTGTTCTTAATCAATGATGTTCATTGCTTAATCGAATATGTTCATTTTTTCAAATCGATGCTATTCAATCAAGCTGTTTTAACAACAACATTTAATTGAGGTTGTACTTTCCACCTCCAACCTAAGTATCGTGCTAAGTCAACCGACTCCAACCGATTGCTAGTAGCAATCAACATTCTCTTACAGAGTTGTACTCTGAACTTGCTAAATCTATCATTCAGCAAGGATTCAATGCTTAACAGAATTCTTAAGAACTTGAGAAGTAACCTAAACCGCGTTCTTTGGGACAACCAATCAAATCCTTCCCTCGTCCCTTGGAAATACCAATTATCTTTGCTTTCCTCTTATAGGATAATAAAAGTGCTTTGCAATTAATTTACAAACTGTTGTCATCTTACAAAATGTTTTACTGCTACTTCACAAAAATCAAAATTTTGATTCTATCATTATTTTATAAAGGGAGAATCGTTTTCCCGTTATCTCACAAACCATTCTACCATTATTTTATAAAGAAGATCGTTCGAAGGTAAAAGGAGATGCAAGCTACTCGCGAAACACAGATGATGAAAACCTCTTAAATCCCCAGACGTAGCCTTGATTATGCTTAAAGCTCGTCGAAAAACCGTGTAAAGGTCCGAAATTCACATAGGGACGTGAAGATAAATCTTCGTGCGTATACACTCATTGTTTTAAACCTTAACGGGTAACTCGAATGGAATCGTGAGGACACGATTCCGTTAAGGAGGTGAATCTGTAACAACTCGTAAATTTTCCTGACAAGTTCTATTTGGAGAAACAACAATTAACTTTGAGTGTGGCGTTACTTGGAAGAAACTAGACATAATTATGTCCAAATTTAACAGAATAATAATTCTAAGATTTATGGGAATGATGTCAGAGACTCGAGAAATATTTATAACACGACTTATTGGTTCCGTTCTTGTTTCGTTAAAAACATAATACAAATGGTAAAAATAACCCTTAAGGGCGCGCTAGGGTTTATTACAAGTCGACCCTTCCACCTATTTATACCCTTATTATAATGTTTTAGGTTTCCATCCTTTCCCTCTCTCTTTTCAGCCGACAAACACCTCACTCCCATCTCCAGTCATAAATCCGGATACCGAAGCTCCACCGCCATGAGTGTAAACATACCGCCACCACCATCTTCATCCCCACCTCATTTCTTTCCTCTTAACATACTCCATGCGCAGAAGAATGCACCCAAACACCTCCTTTGATCTGCTTTCAGTCGCGAACCACTAACCCACCAACCCCTCGCCTCATTTTCCTTATATATATTTGAATACTAAGGTTGAATTAACTCATCTTTTGGTGGTCCATCATGCCACGGTTCGACCTATGACCCACGGGTTTTTGGTAATCTAATCCATATAACGAACAAAAGAGATTAAGATTTATAGTTTGGTATCATGTTTGTCTTGTGTTTGTGTTGTTTTGGTCGCGTGTAGTGATGTCGTGAGTCCCAGACTCACGGCCTGGGATAGTTATGGTTTTTGATGTTGTTTGTTGCTAGGTCTAAAATGGGTTTAGATTTAGGATAGATTAGGAGTGGTTTTGGAGGTGTTTGATTTTTTTGTACGAGTGGTGGGATTCGGATTGGTTTGGATGTAGTTTTCGGAAGTGGTTGTTGTCATGATGATGTTGATTTTCCTGATGTTAATATTGTTCTTGGTGTTGTGGTTCTCGTTATTATTCTTATTGTTGTTGTTGCTCCTGGTGTTGTTGTTCTTGTTGCGTATCTGTTGTTGTTGTGGTCGTTTGTTTGGTACCAAGGGGATAGAATCCAAGACCACTATGGTCTCGGCTAGGTGTTGATAATATTGATGTATTTAAGGTGGATTAGAACTTGACGGGGAGTAGGAATATCGAACGCGCCGTAGACGGCCGTTAAATTGTGGAAGTTGTGAATTTCAGAAAAACGGGCATTAGATAGACATAAGTGTACATTTGTGATGATTTGGTCCATGTCGGGATTTACTGAGACTCTCTAGTCTTGTGTGATCTCGACGAGCCGAAATGGACTTATGATGTGATAGTTGACTAGTAGACTTGTGATAAAAGTGAACTCGAAACGTGAGATAACTCGAGAAAAATATAAACTATACTTGGACTTGAAAGACACCTTTATATGTTTATGTTAGTAGCTTTAAATTATTAACTAACGAATTAACATTGTTACTTAATATTTACAAGTTACCGAAAATTGTTAAATAACGATAAATAAGTTATATAATGTTTTCTAATTAATAAGGAATATTAAGCAACGTTTAAATGTTAATTAATATTCCTAAATTAGAAAGAAAACGTTAAATAACTAAAACAACGTTGTTTAATATTTTATAGAAATAATAAATGAAACGGTATTTCATTTAATACGGACGAGTTATTAAATGTTTCGAGGGCACGTTTATCGAGATTCACCAATTGTAGGAATATCGATGTTTAGATTAAATTGATGACCATAAGGTTGACTTAGTAGCCATTTAAGTATAATTGTTTCGGGTGATTTACGTAGTTTGACCCAATCTTCTCGTGTGGAGTCTTGTCTCGTTTCTCGTTGATTTCGCTTATTCGTTCTTGATTTGAGTCCACTTGAGTCGATGTCGTGTTCTCACTGCACACACAATGATACCAAACACAAACACTAATAAATGGATAACAAAAGATATGGAGATTTAAGAATGGGTATTATTTGGGAGTGGTCAGGTTTTGGAGAATCATGCGCTTTGACGTCAAGATGAGTTGTTGTATCTGATTTTGCCACTTCCGTACCGTCGTACCTTTCTTCCGGATGTCGTTGTGATTAGCTAGATGCCAGTTGTTTCAGTTGTGATCCTTGCATTGCTGTGGCCCAGGTGAGTTCATGGCCCCTACTTTTTACTGGTTTTACAACTATTTTGGGGGAGAATACATGCTCGTTCTTTTTAACTAAACTTAATGCTTTTCAAATATTTATCATGTTGTGATCTACTGCTTTCATGAATTGGACTATATGGGAGTTTGATTTCGATTATGTGCTATGTGGTATAACTTTATTTCATGTGAGCAAGCGTGCGCAACTGTTTAACTCCGTTTGGAGCCGAAGCATTTGATAGTACTATCGGGGTAGCTCCCCTGTGCATCTTGACTGTTTGTCGGAAGACCCTTGTGGTGTGTACATCCTGACTGTATGTCGGAAGACCCTTGTGGGGTGTTGTTTCTATTGGCAGGTTCAGTTGTCGCAACAGTAGCTATTTCATTGCAATATGTGCCTTATTGTGTAAATTTCAATTTGTGTGACTTGGCTTGAATGTGCGTAACGGATTAGTGATGCATTCTTAGTACATCCTTTGGGAATTGGCTCCTAGTATATCCTTTGGGAATTGGCTCCCTGTACACTCTTTTGGGAAGTGGCACCCAGTCAGTGTGTGAATCGTTTAGGCATATTCGCTGTCTGAGAATTGGCTGTTGTTAGTTTTTAGTTGTTAAGTGCTTACATCGTACATCCTGCTCACATTTGTCTTACGCTTCATTTTTCACAAACTCTATGAACTCACCAGCGTAAGCTGACCGCTTTAGCATGTATTTTCAGGTTTAAGGCGTTAGCTCACTATTTGAAGGCGCTTGGCAAGGGGCATTGGTCATAGGCGACTTTGATATATATTTGGGACCGCTTAAATTGTTTTATGGGCCTATTTCCGCACTTCTTTTATAAAATGTAAACTTAACATTTTTGTTAATGCATTTTATTCTTAATAAATGAAATAAAAACCGTTCTTTGTACTTATGTTGTGATACCAATTTCGTAGCACCCCAATGCATGTATGCTTCCGCTGGACCCGAATTTTGGGGGTGTTATAGTTTCTAATCAACCAAGGGCCGTTTTCAAGGACATCGTCAACACCTTTCTTCGAATTAAACTTAAAGAAAAAGAACCCCTTTGCATTCATCATAACCTTTTGTAAACCATACTTATCCCACGTATTGCGTACATAGTAATCAACAACAGGAAAAGTAAGGCATTGGCTAAGGAAATATCCGTAAAGGGTATACTCGAACCTAGTATTCACCTCTTCAACCACTTTCATAGGGACAGAAAGATCCACACCCTTTAATTTCTTGCTACATTCGAGCCTACGAAAGTTAGACGTGTGTTTCTTAGGATCATTAGAAGTAGCACCAACATATGACATAGAAGATTGTTTCAAAGCATCCACGCCAACCTATCAATACCAACAGTCCCACATGAATTCGTAACAACCTTATCAAAACCCAGAGATTGGTTAGCAGCCCCATGTGAAGCATTCGACTCATTAACAAAAGAATCAAGTGAAACCGGCTTCACTTGTTTATTCTTGTCCACTAATGTAGATAATTCTATATCACCATCATCCACACTCTAATCAGAAATAATAGGTCTAGACAATGCATGTAGAGGCTGATTTGAACTAGGATTACCATTACTAGGAGGAGCATTATCGTTTTTCTTTTTAGCATCAAGAAACTCTTGAAACGATGTAGAATCTGCGCCATCCTTAACGCTTAGACCATGACCAGACTCATCATCTTGTACTGCCATAATAGCCCCATCCTTAGCCACGAAATCAGTAGGAATGCCACATTAATCGGGATCGATCATATTAAGGGCATCAAAAGGATTTGATGTTGCAATCTTTGTACCACTCATACTAGCCACTTCAATGGCCTTCTTCTTTGTAACATCCACCTTCTTAGGCTCAGCAGGCGCTTTAGGTTGATAACAGAACTTAGAAACCATAGTCAGTTTAGTAAATCCTCGTTTACCTGGTGCACTTTGGTTTCCACTCTTACCCTTCTGTTTATTATTGACCTGTTGGAATCCATCACTATCCTTATGCGTAGGTTGAATTGGAGGGGGAACAAACTTAGGACAGTTATCCAGAGTATTGCCAAAAAGCTTACACGTCTCACACCAAGGCGGTTTCTACTCGTATTCAACCCAAATATTCTCAATGGTAGAACCCGTCCCATCAAGTAATGGTATCTCAACAGTGAGGCTTTCCCTAAGCACTTCATCCGCCTTAACTTCAATCAAGCATCTAGCAAAACTACGTCGGCCCCATGATTACAAGCACATTTGACTAGTATAAGCATCGAACATTTTCGGCGTGCCAATTAATGTGGCTAGGAGACTAAGACCGTCATCAAAAAACATAGCAAGGGGAACATCATGGAATTTAACCCACACCAGAATGTTGGTCAAATCCTCTTTGAGCATATTAGTGTTTAAAGTCCAATATTTAAGAATCATAGGCTCATTGCTAATCATCCACGGCCCGTTTTCAAGCGCATCTTCAACACCTTTCTGAGTAATAAACCTACAGAAAAAGAACCCCTTGGCATTCATCATAACCTTTGGAATACCATACTTAGCCTAAGCATTACACACATAGTAATCAACAACCGGAAAAACAATACATTTACCAAGAAAATAACCGTATAACATATTCTCAAATCCTGAGTTTACCTCTTCTACCACTTTCATAGGCACGGATAGATTTACATCATCCATTTTCTTGCTATACTCCAACCTACGAAAGTTAGACTTGTGCTTTTTAGGATCACTAGATGTAGCACCCGCATATGAAACTGGCATCACATTAGGAACACTTGTATTAGTAGGCTGTTTCAAAACACATGGTTCAACCACTTGAGCATCATTCTCTACATTCTTTAATTGAAGATTGTTCATTGCAACCTCAAAGTCCTTGCAAGCATCCAAAATATCCCAATCAATTCCATTAGGTTGACTAGCATCTACAAATGAAGTACTCGAAGTGTTATTAACAGAAGATGGCATACTGGTTGGACCGGTAACCCCATGTGTAACACCAGTAGGAACACCAGGAGTACCACCAGTAACTTTAGACGTTAAAGGAGCAGCATTACTTGTAGTATTAACCTTACTCCCAATACCAGTAATCATACTAGTTTTATCAGTAACCACATTAGGTATGACACGAGAGACCATACCCCTAATAGCAGTAGCAATATGAGATCCACTAGTAACCACAGATTCAACATTAGCAGGTCCAAACTTAGAGGTAAGGTTCTAGCCTCCTGCGTCTATATTACAATCACTAGCTATCACTTAGGTTCATAGCAGGTTCCAAAACCGAAGTATTCACACCAACACTGGTAATCGAAACAGATGCAAAAGCATCATTAACAGTCACTTTAGAAGCAACTTCAACACTAGGGTTTATAATAACCCTAGCAGCTTGTCTTGGTTGAGACACACCCCTTGTTTCCAGCATCAATACCCTTCAAACGATTCATACGAGAATTCAAATCCTCAACATTAACCACAGGACATGGCTCATTATAGTTCTCCTCTCCTTTATTTGACATCACAATAACACTGTAACCCGTAATCAAGCAGATCACAACCCAAAAAACAAGAATAAAAATGTGTTTATCTTCAGACAAGATGATTAAACCCTAGTTAAATGACTAGGGTTTTTGAGCAATAAATCACATTAAGAAATACATTATAATGATTAGATAACAGTTGGTATAATGATTGATTAATGACAAGAAATAAATAGATAACAAACTGACTTTATAGAAACCTTAACTAGTGATTGATATAAAACCCTAAAAAGAAAAACCAAATCGATCGTACTTCTGCCAATACAAATTAAGAAATAGGATTGATCACACAGAGATAATCAATACTGAATTCAGAATTGTAATAGAGAATTGATGATCGATTTAGAAGATAGAAAAAAACGATTAGGGTTTTTTGAGATCACCAAATTAGCCAGAGAGAGTAGGAAGTAGTTTGTAGACAAAGATAGATCCTGCCAGTGTAGTGCTCTCTTCCATTCTTTGAGTTGTTTAACAGGTAATTTATTTGATGTTTTTAATTTATTAGTATGGACAAAATTCAAACACATATTGCCTAAAATAACGATGTCGGCCTATGCATCGAGCATGAAATACTGTAGTTCAAAGTTGAATTCACAAAACTAGGTTACATATCTATATATATTTACCACTAAAGTAAGTCCTAAATCAATATAGCAAAGATTGCAGTATAAGGTCATAAAAACACACCCAAACTTTAAACATTATCAGTGAATATGTCTTTGCTAGTTGGATTTGTGAGGCTACCCATTGGAAGGTTATACCAACCTCCAACCTCTTTCTCTGCCTCTCATAGTAACTCTTGAAAAGTAGGTTGGCATAACAGGGAAATAGGGACCACATGCAAATTGTTTTTGTTGGATAAAACCTCCAACAAACCAAAATCTTAGTGCAGAATTGATAAAAGAGTTCACATTAAAAGTCGACACCTTAAGATCACAAGATAATCAAAAAAAGAAAGAAACAATATGCACACAATAAATACCCTCCAACGCCCTTTATTAATAACCAATAAATGATTACATCGAGACACGACGAACTAGTGAACTAGCATCCTCTCTTACCTCTATTTATAGAGATGAGGGGGTACAATCCCTATAGATTTAGAATTTCATAGTTTCTTTGCTTGCTGTTATATTATAGTAACAATTCTTAGTGGGCTAAAGTGTAACTTGTCTATGTATATGGATTTAATTGTACATAGTTAAATAGAGTTAGGGTTAGACTTAAACTAAGATTGCTTGGTGTACAAGGCAAGGAAAGATACTATCAAATTATAATTCCATAGAGATTGTACACCCTCATCGATCTCTATAAAAGGAGGTGAAAGGAGATGCTAGTTGTACATTCTTCCTTTTTCATTCGTATTAATACAATGTAACCTTTGGTGTCACCTGTGTGGTTAATTTGAGTCAATATTATGTGTAGCTCTTCTCTTTTTTCCCCTACAATTGGTATCAGAGCCACAGTGACATTGGTTTCTTGAACTAGGTCGACTAATCCTAACAAGTAGTCTCTTCTATTTTTGGTTCATTGGTTTATGCACATTAGTGAGAGATTTGACGGTGTGAGTTCGTTAACCGTTTGATCTTCATGAAATTTGAATCGTAGGTTGAAGACACATAGATCTAGAATCTCACTAGAGGGATCTCTAATTGGAGGTCTATAGAGAGAGATAAATGTGGTCGAATTTGTATGTTCTATTTAAATTAGATTCCAGTCAGGGATTTGAAGGCTTAAAATTGTAGAGATTTTTGAAAGAGTCTTGGGGTTTATCAAGGTTGGTATCGGAGATGTTTAATTTAACAAGGTTCAAGCTTTAAAAAGGTTTGTACAAGGTTGAACCTTAGTTAAATAGAGTTAGGGTTAGACATAAACTAGGATTGCTTGGTTTGCAAGGCAAGCAAAGATACTATAGAATTCTAATTCATTAGTGATTGACCCCCTCATCTCTCTAAAAGGATGCGAGGACGATGCTAGTTTGTGCATTCTTCTTTGCTTATTATTTAATTAATACACTGTAACGTTTGCTATTGTAACCATCGTGTCCTTTCATGAATCGGTGTAACTAAAATAACTAACTTCTAACTACCAATAACTACCATTAACTACCATAACCGCTTCTAACTACCTTTAACTAATTAGCGGTTATTAACTAACAAACTAACATGTTTAGCCCTTAGGCTTTGCGTTGTTGCCCAACAAGACTTATGCAATTATAGTGCAACAATTCCCCCCTAATTGTTTAAGTCTGGTTCTTAGAGTCTTCATACTCTTCTCCGCGTTAGTATCACCAAATCCCAACAACTTGTTGCTTTTCTTTCGATGTTCACCCAAGTTTTTTGTTGCCTCGTTGTTTATTTCTTCTCAAAACTAATTCGCAAAAAACAAATAAAGTCTCAACTTCTTTTTCTTTGTGTCGAATTGTTTCTGTCTCAACAAACCAAACGAGTTCTTTTTTTCGGCTATACCACGCTTGCTTCCATGTTTTTTCCACCTCTTGTGTTCGACTTGAATTCTATCCCACAAAATGTATCCTAGACCTTTCCTTGTTCACGGCTTCCCTTCCAAACAAACCTTGTTGTTCTTGGTGTCCTTCTAAGCAAGTCTTCCTTTTGTTGTTGTTGTTTTTCCTTTCGAATTCCAAGTCTCTTTTGCCACAAAATCTTTTAATACCTCTCGGTATTATTTCCAAAAAATAAACAAGTCCAAAAAATAAACAAGTTGTTTGTTTTTTTTCTGTCTCTCGTCGTTGTTGTTGCTTTGTTATTTATCTCCAAAACATTTTCCATGATACTCCTTGAACTCCTTCTTGTTCTCCTTGGTTTTGTTCCACACCATGTCCACAAAGCCTTGAATACCCGTCGGTATTCTTTCTCCAAACAAACGATTTGTTTGTTTTGTTTGTTGCGTTTGTATTGCCAAATGTATTCTCCACAAACAATCCTTGATGCATGTGTCCACAACGACCTTTAACCATCGCCTTTACTACGCGTTTCTTTTCTTCATTTTGTGTTGTGTGTTCCAGCAAACCACAAAGTACTTTCCTTCTCTCGCTAGCCTTTCCTCTCGTTCCTCGCTATCCTTTCAAGCATCAAGAGTTTTCCTTTCCTTGTTGCCGCATTTATGCAGTTACCAACAAAGTTTCTAGTAACAATATTGTTCTCCGCTAGCCTTTCCTCTCATTCCTTGCTATCCTTTCAAGCGTCAAGAGTTGTTCCTTTTTGTTTCCGCGTTGATGTAGTTACTAACAAAAGTTCTAGTAACAATATTGTTTTCTTCTTGTTTTATTGTCGCGTTTCCATAGATCACAATAAAATGTCCACCAATTTCGTTTGATGCTTACGTTTATTCCTTCAATCGATTCGTGTCCCTCTTCTCCTTTAAGAGTAGATTGAAGTCGTTGCTATCTTGCAACTTCCGTTGGTTTTGATCGTGCACTATCTTCTTCTAACATCCTTGGTGTCTCTTCCCTTCTAAGTCTTTTGATCTTCTTAAACAAAGACTTGAATCAAAACTTGTAATCTTGCAGACGTTCGTCTCTGATGCCACTGATACACAGGTTTATACCACTTTCCAGGATCGAATACAACACAAGATTGACAAGAATTTGATTCATTATTATAAACAACATAATACTGATTCCATGATTACATTGTATATTTGACACACTTCTAAACATTTACATATACATCTATTTATAGCCACCGAACCATCGCGTCCTTTCATGAATCGGTGTAACTAAAATAACTAACTTCTAAGTACCAATAACTACCATAACCGCTTCTAACTACCTTTAACTAACTAGCGGTTATTAACTAACAAACTAACGTGTTTAGCCCTTAGGCTTTGCGTTGTTGCCCAACAAGACTTATGCAATTATGGTGCAACATTGTTGGTCTTTTTTCTAACACTTGCCTTGCACACCAAGCAATCCTAGTCCAAGTCTAAGTACTTTCCTAATCTATAAAACTAAATATAACTAACCCCTCTAAGTTTGCTCCTATATTCAACAGTTTATTTTCTTCTTCCTCGGCATAAACAATCAAAAATACTTTTGGAATTGCCAAGAATTATGTTCTGCTTCCGCTTCGGAATGATCTTTAGAGAATATTTTCTGCTTGAATGATCCGAGGCATAAGGATTTCCATTATTTGAATGAAGGTAGAGTCTATTGAGGTTTAATTTAAAGGCCGTGGATTTAATTTTGTGGAACATTTGATTGGTCTTGAATTCAATCATACCACATTAGATTTGATTAATAAGATCAACTATAACTTTTGAGTTGTCGGCATCATCTCATTTTATAGTATTTGCAGGACATCTTGCTTTATATTCAATGGTTACTGGCAACAATTAGTTATAGTCATAATAGGTTACAATTTCTAAGAACTAAGTCTCAGTATCAATATATCTGTCAGTTTTAAAATAATATTCAATTGAAAATCCCAATTTAGATATGGGCCTGCCCCTTTATTTAGCACATATTATACGTATATGTATCATGTATGTTAGACATCAGCTGTCCAATCGTGGTAACATATGAAACTGAGGAAACCTGCATTTAATCTTCTGGTGGAATGTTTACACTAACAAAAAAACTTCTATATATAAGTAGAGTCTATATATTTTTTTTGCCTCTAGTTTTGCACGTTCCTCTATATTTTTTTGCTTACTAATGAAAGAGACTTAAACATATGATATGCTTATGAGTCGGGTTAAGAAATTGTCTTTGCTGAGTTACTAAACATGAGATAACATTTTCATTTATATCTGATTAGGTAACATATACTAAATAGAATACACTGAACTTGAAAAAGCTTCTAAAGGAGAACAATATCACACCCCACGATTTCAGGTCATTTTTCCTAACCGCAACATATTACTATTCACCAATTACTATTCATCGATCACTATTCATCATTTTACTATTCATCATTTTTTAGGTCAATTTGATATTTCGAGAAACATTAAAAAATTTCACTATTCACATGACACTATTCATTTCCGAGAGAAAACCACTATTCATGTGCATTACTCATTTCATCGTAAATTTAGTTTACGGGTATTCAAAATTCGCGTAACCGTATTGGTTCAGGAGCGAATTCATGCATTATCATTGGGACATTTCATACGGACTAGAAATAGTCTGCATATCATCATTATGGCACTTGCATACTATTCCAGTCGTAGGATATTTAAATTAGTACTTTTGGTATAATTAACTTTTACGTTTAATTATTTCTAAATAAACGTTAACACGCGATGAATAATGTGACTAACACGTCCGACACTCCCGAATATGATCCCAATATATTTTTATATTCATTTTAATAATATAAAAATTATAATATTAATTTACCCGGTGTTTTGGAAATTTATTTAATTATTATCGTAAGTTTACTAAAATTACGACGGTTTTCGTAGAAATTAAATAATAATTATCTAAACACTCAATATTTATACCCATCATATTTTTACAATTTTTACGACTTTATTATGTCCCGGTTAACTCCGTTAAAATTTATTTTTAATTAACTCGATACCTGGTATTCCCAAAAACTATTAATATATACATACTAATACTAATAATACACCAACTATCTTACACATTACACTCTTTTCTTCTCTTTTTCACTAGATGCCGCCCCCCCCCCCCCATCCCCATTTCTTACCGGGATATGCCTTCCTTGTTGGGTGGGGGGCTCGGTACCAAAAAGGTACACGGACTTGAGATGGTTCCGCCAAATACTATTTTTTTATACAATATTACCTAATATATATTATATACATATACTAAAAACACTCCATTATTAGTTCATTTCCAAGATCTAAAAGCAACACATATTTCTTTTTCTCTCTTGGGGTGCTCGGCCTAAACAAGAAAACAAGAAGAAACCATAGATTTTCAAGCTCAAGTAAATTATCAAGTATAGTTTGTACTCCTTTTAGGGTTTTGAAATATAAACTCAAGGTTTACATAGGTTTTCATCCTCAAAATTTCCTTAATCTTTCAAGTAAGTGTATGAAACTCATCCATATGATTTTACCAAGTTTTTACAATATTCATATGATATATATACTAGATCTACATGCATATGCTATTTATACCACTTCATTTTAAACATATCTAACTTTTGAGCCCTAGAAATTGATTATAGTTAGATCCTTGTTAGATCCACTTGATTTATGATGTTTAGGAACCCATAACACCCTAAGAAGGTGTATGGTAGGATTAGACTAGTTTTGTGGTGATTGAAAGTGGTTTGGTTGAAGTTAGAACTAGATTGGAACCCTAGAAATGGTTTTGAAACAATACAAATACCTACTGTCACTATTTTTAAAACGTGGGAAACTCAGTAGGTGATAGGTAATTTTTGACCAAAGATTTAGAAAATACTTTCAAAAACGAAGCCGTGGGCGAAAGAACGGATTAAAACGAGCTTATAACGAAGAAGTTATGATTTTTGCAAGTTATTTGACGAAAACTATTTTTCTGAAAAACTGCATGCTGTTTGACAATTTTCGATGGACAAATAGAGGCGTTAGACGTAACCTAGTGGAGCCGAGCTATCAAAAATATATTAGTACATACTAAGACGAATCCATGGATATAAAGAACGAGGAAAACGAACTTAAAACGACCAAGTTATACACGTTTTAAAATCGTCAAAACTATATATATATTTAGTCACTACTAGAAATAATCTAACTACGTACTAAATGATATATTTTTTAGATTTCTTATTCAAGGAGTTTATTTTTAACTAACGAAGTACGTACGACCCAAGGTTTATTTATGCGACTACTAGACGTTATTTTAAGGTTTTCAAGACGAGGAATATAACACTAACATATTATATACGATATATTACGATAAGTTTCTATACTTCTAATTGGACATATTTTTCCTAAGTATAGAAATTACCTACTTTGACGATAACAAGTATTTTCAAGTTACGAGTGGTATAGGTATCATGTGCATGATTATTCCTTACAACATTACATGATCTAAAGTAGATCATATTCATTCATTTAGGTTGCAGCTAGTGTACGTGCCTTGTTGTCCCGATCATTTCATCTCATCGTACTATCACTTAAGGTGAGTTTTCATAGCCCCGTTTTCAATTACTTATTTGATTTCAAATCCCACGGGGGAGAATACATTGCATCAATTATTTTTGTACATGCCCAAGTATTAAATTCCATACATTGCTTAAGTTGCCTTCCTACCAAGTTAAGTCCCCTTTATTATCATGGACCGTTAATTATAATGCCAAGCGAGAGTGAGTGAATAGATCTATTGAGGGTGACGCCTCCATTCGTGTTTGGGTTGCTCCAACGGGTACGAATGCATTTCATGTCTAAACTATATGAGTGCCTGGTAAACACTCTTTTGGGGCCAATACAATATTATGTCTAGCTTCGGGGTCATGAGCTTAAGAGACAATGTAGCATTTTGACATTTTTGTCGGTTTACTTTATACTTGTGGCTTATGTACATACGATTTAACTTACAAACCTATGATTATTCACCAACATTATAGTTGACCGTTTTCGCAATGTATTTTCAGGTAATTAATACATATTCCTCATGACATGCATGGAGTCATTTCATTGAGTATCAAGGATGACGCGTCTCATTTTGGATTTCATGCACTTATGAACTATCGTTTGATTGTACTAAACTTATTTACTTAAACTTTCCAACTCTTTTGGGACCTATGTTTTATAACTCTGAATATTTTAAATGAATCAAATGATGTATTTTCAAAACGACACTTTAGGTCGTTCAATATAACTGTAACTGTGGTGCTATGACAGTCACCCCCAGGTATTCCATTCCGCTGCCAGTCAGGTATTTTGGGGGTGTGACAGATTGGCATCAGAGCTAAGGTTATAGCGAACTAGGATGCATCAGGGACCCTAGACTATAACCACATCATCATTTCATCATAAGTGCATAATTATTTTTTTAGGTGATTCCATTACGCGAGTTATTTATTTTTATTTCACCTTGATTCACAGAGTTATGTCTTCAGACCCGAACATTGTCATACTTTACTCTGTCTCAGACTCTGATGTTGAGGGTTCTTTGTCTTCCACTGCTTTTTCACCACCACCCATTCCTCCAGTACCTGTATTGCCACCTTTGGCATCAGGTGAGGATACCGAGCCTTTTGAGGAGGAAGAGACGGCTCCTACTCCTCATGTCTCTCCTATTGCACCACTTGAGGTTACCCGTGTACCTACTGACATATCATCCCCTGCTACTACTATTCCCTCAGAACCAAGACTTATGTTTCCCCGTAGTAAGACCACTCTAGTTGCTAGGAAGAGTGTTCGCCCTGCTACATCTACTTTTAGGATCCCTGCTATTCCTACATTACCTACACCACCACCAGCCATACCCACTACTACTTCTATATCTACCTCACTCTTGCTACTCAGGAAGCGTGCAAGGTTTACCACCCCAGCTTCACCTACTACTGAGACTTCTGACCTTCCACCACCACCAGTATACCATATAGGTGAGAGTTCGAGAGCGGCTACTGCTAGAGGTACTACAGCACGTACTTTGGATGCTCAACAGGATCAGGTTGATAGGTTGGGTTTTAGGGTAGATGAGATTATCACTACTCGACTTGAGGAGGTCGAGGAGCAGGTTGAGGGGTTGATCTTAGGCAGGGTTAGCATAGACGTGTCTTACCATGGACTTGAGGCACGACAGGAGATGCACCAGGATCTGATTGATCAGCTTAGAGATGAGCTACCTGAGATACGGGATAGAGCCCAGATGACACAGGAGACTCAAGGTGAGCAGGCACACCAGTTGGCAGTGGCTCAGGAGAGGTTGACTATGATGGAGGGCAGGGATGCTGCTCTTCAGCTTCAAGTTCAGCATCTAGAGGAGATTGTCGTCATGATGGACAGGGAGATCTGTCGTCTTAGGAGTGCACCTGGAGCACCTGGACCATCTAGAGCACCTGAAGGAGCCTAGACATAGACTTGTATTGTATTAGCTTTTACTATTTTCCTAGTCCTGAGGTGTGGGACATAGTTCAAGAACTTGTAGTCTTTTGGTTGTTGTACAAACAAATATATCAAGTGTGACTCTACTATGTTGGAAATGTTGTGCTATATATTATATCGGTCCATGTAGGCCGAAATTTTCATATATTATATTCATGTGTTGTGATTATATTTATGATGTTTCGTAGTTGCTCTTTATTGTTATCGTATTTATACAGGTTGTGGTTGTATTTATACATGTCGTGGTTGTATTTATACAGGTTGTGGTTGTATTTATACATGTCGTGGTTGTATTCGTACAGGTTGTGATTGTATTTATACATGTCGTGGTTGTATTTATACATGTCCTGGTTGTGTTTATACTCGTTGTGGTTGTATATATATATACATGTTTTGGACACTAGCGGTTATTAACTAACAAACTAACGTGTTTAGCCCTTAGGCTTTGCGTTGTTGCCCAACAAGACTTATGCAATTATGGTGCAACATTGTTGGTCTTTTTTCTAACACTTGCCTTGCACACCAAGCAATCCTAGTCCAAGTCTAAGTACTTTCCTAATCTATAAAACTAAATATAACTAACCCCTCTAAGTTTGCTCCTATATTCAACAGTTTATTTTCTTCTTCCTCGGCATAAACAATCAAAAATACTTTTGGAATTGCCAAGAATTATGTTCTGCTTCCGCTTCGGAATGATCTTTAGAGAATATTTTCTGCTTGAATGATCCGAGGCATAAGGATTTCCATTATTTGAATGAAGGTAGAGTCTATTGAGGTTTAATTTAAAGGCCGTGGATTTAATTTTGTGGAACATTTGATTGGTCTTGAATTCAATCATACCACATTAGATTTGATTAATAAGATCAACTGTAACTTTTGAGTTGTCGGCATCATCTCATTTTATAGTATTTGCAGGACATCTTGCTTTATATTCAATGGTTACTGGCAACAATTAGTTATAGTCATAATAGGTTACAATTTCTAAGAACTAAGTCTCAGTATCAATATATCTGTCAGTTTTAAAATAATATTCAATTGAAAATCCCAATTTAGATATGGGCCTGCCCCTTTATTTAGCACATATTATACGTATATGTATCATGTATGTTAGACATCAGCTGTCCAATCGTGGTAACATATGAAACTGAGGAAACCTGCATTTAATCTTCTGGTGGAATGTTTACACTAACAAAAAAACTTCTATATATAAGTAGAGTCTATATATTTTTTTTGCCTCTAGTTTTGCACGTTCCTCTATATTTTTTTGCTTACTAATGAAAGAGACTTAAACATATGATATGCTTATGAGTCGGGTAAAGAAATTGTCTTTGCTGAGTTACTAAACATGAGATAACGTTTTCATTTATATCTGATTAGGTAACATATACTAAATAGAATACACTGAACTTGAAAAAGCTTCTAAAGGAGAACAATATCACACCCCACGATTTCAGGTCATTTTTCCTAACCGCAACATATTACTATTCACCAATTACTATTCATCGATCACTATTCATCATTTTACTATTCATCATTTTTTAGGTCAATTTGATATTTCGAGAAACATTAAAAAATTTCACTATTCACATGACACTATTCATTTCCGAGAGAAAACCACTATTCATGTGCATTACTCATTTCATCGTAAATTTAGTTTACGGGTATTCAAAATTCGCGTAACCGTATTGGTTCAGGAGCGAATTCATGCATTATCATTGGGACATTTCATACGGACTAGAAATAGTCTGCATATCATCATTATGGCACTTGCATACTATTCTAGTCGTAGGATATTTAAATTAGTACTTTTGGTATAATTAACTTTTACGTTTAATTATTTCTAAATAAACGTTAACACGCGATGAATAATGTGACTAACACGTCCGACACTCCCGAATATGATCCCAATATATTTTTATATTCATTTTAATAATATAAAAATTATAATATTAATTTACCCGGTGTTTTGGAAATTTATTTAATTATTATCGTAAGTTTACTAAAATTACGACGGTTTTCGTAGAAATTAAATAATAATTATCTAAACACTCAATATTTATACCCATCATATTTTTACAATTTTTACGACTTTATTATATCCCGGTTAACTCCGTTAAAATTTATTTTTAATTAACTCGGTACCTGGTATTCCCAAAAACTATTAATATATACATACTAATACTAATAATATATACAGGTTGTGGTTGTATATATACATGTTTATACTCGATGAATTTTATGAGCTGGTAACTAAAGGCGATGACATCGAGACCTACATCAGGAGGTTTTAAGAGTTGGCTGTACTATGTCCAACTATGGTTCCCGACGATGAGAAAAATATGGAAAACTTCATTGGTGAACTGCCTGAAAGTATTCGAGGGGATGTGATTTCTTTTGATCCTCAAACAATGGAAGAGGCTATCCGAATAACTCAGAAACTCATGGTTCAAGTGGTAAAAGGAAAATCTGCTGTCAACAACAATAATTGTTCAAACAACACCAACTACAACAACACTCGAAACAACAACAACTATAACAACAATCGAAACCGCAATTATCCCAATAACCGAAACAACAACCCAAACAATAACAACAACAACAAGAGGAGGTTTGACTACAACCAAGGTGGAAATACTATTCAGCCACCACCTAAGAGGCAAGAAGTGGCAAGGGCCTATGCTACAGGGCCAACCGAAAGGAAAGGATATGAGGGTAATCTACCCAAGTGTGAAAAGTGTCAGAAACATCATAACCCAGGACGTTGCCCAGATCCATGTGGCAACTGCAAGAAGATTGGTCACTACACCAAAGATTGCAGGATTCCAAACTTGGGTGACAATCAGAAACCACCAGTAACATGTTTTGGCTGTGGAGAAATTGGACACTTTAGGAATGAGTGCCCACAGAAGAAGAATCAAGGAGCTGGAAACCAAGGTGGAAGAGCTCAAGGAAGAGCTTATGTTATGGGAGGAGAAGATGTCAAAGAGGACCCGAATGTTGTTGCGGGTATGTTCCTCGTTAATAATCGTTATGCATCCATTTTATTTGATTCAGGAGCGGATAGAAGTTTTGTTTCTATTGCATTTGCACCTTTACTTAACATAGAACCAACCCCATTAGACATTTCCTATATCGTTGAATTAGCCGATGGGTCTTTAGTTAACACCAACACCATTGTTCGTGGTTGCACTATAAATTTCCTAAACCACCCATTCAATATAGACCTTATGCCCGTAGAACTTGGAAGTTTCGACGTTGTTATCGGTATGGATTGGTTATCTCGGCATCGAGCGAGAATTATTTGTGATGAGAAAGTTGTTCACCTTCCTTATAACGGTGAAACTTTGGTTGTTCATGGAGAGCGAAGTGGAACTAGACTCAGTATTATATCATGCATTAAAACCGAGAAGTACATAAAGAAGGGTTGTTATGCATTCTTGGCTCACATCACGGAGAAGAAGTCGGATGAGAAACGACTTGAAGATGTGCCAATTGTTAAGGAATATCCAGAAGTTTTTCCGGAAGAATTGCCAGGACTTCCGCCTACACGCCAAGTTGAGTTTCAAATTGAATTAGTGCCAGGAGCTACACCAATTACGCGAGCACCATATAGACTTGCACCTTCGGAAATGCAGGAGTTGTCAAATCAATTACAAGAACTTTTGGACAAAGGATTCATTAGACCGAGTTCCTCGCCTTGGGGAATGCCGGTTTTGTTTGTGAAGAAGAAGAATGGAACTTTTAGAATGTGCATCGACTATCATGAGCTGAACAAGTTAACGGTGAAGAACCGTTATCCACTCCCCAGAATCAACGACTTGTTCGACCAGTTACAAGGTTTCAGTTTTTATTCCAAGATTGATTTAAGATCCGGTTACCATCAACTTAGAGTTCGGGAAGAGGATATCCCGAAGACGGCATTTAGAACACATTATGGCCATTATGAGTTTCAAGTAATGCCTTTGGATTAACCAACGCACCTGCGGTATTTATGGATCTCATGAATAGGGTGTGCAAACCGTATCTT
The DNA here is from genome assembly GCA_030686995.1 of Artemisia argyi. Classification (NCBI taxonomy): domain Eukaryota; kingdom Viridiplantae; phylum Streptophyta; class Magnoliopsida; order Asterales; family Asteraceae; genus Artemisia; species Artemisia argyi. Next base: position 20,545 of record JARVZY010004111.1, read on the forward strand.
GATAAGTTTGTGATCGTATTCATTGACGATATCTTGATTTATTCCAAGAGTAAGGAAGAGCACGAAGAACACCTCAGAACAATCCTGAAACTACTCAAGAAGGAGCAATTGTATGCCAAATTTTCAAAGTGTGATTTTTGGATACGAAGAGTTCAATTTCTTGGCCATGTCATTTATAGCCAAGGATTACAAGTCGACCCAGCAAAGATCGAGGCAGTTAAGGATTGGGCTACGCCCAAGTCTTCTACGGAAATTCGTCAATTCCTAGGACTTGCCGGATATTAGAGAAGGTTTATTGAAGGGTTTTCCAAGATAGCGAAGTCGTTGACAAAGCTGACACAAAGGAATCAAAAGTACGAGTGGGGAGAGAAACAAGAGTCTGCATTTCAGT
>JARVZY010004113.1:0-21093 GCA_030686995.1 Artemisia argyi
TATGCAACTAATGATGATTGGAAAGACGGTAGAGTAAAACTTCCTAAAGCACGTGGCGCGATGAGCGTGACGGCGGGATCCTTTTCAAACTTTTTATATTTATTTATTTATTTTTTCATATGCCCATGCATATCGTTCCAAGAAATGCACATAGAGAACTAAACCTTAATATCCCAAACCGCATCAAGGAATGTAAATGTTCTTGTGGACCCCTGTAATAAACCTTAATTTTCTTCTCGGGATAAGAGAGGGTGGTTACGACTATATTAAACAATGGTCGTGTCCACTTCACCTCGTGAAAAGTTACTAGGGTAAAATGCCCAAGGCCTCATGGCATAATGACGAAGATCTTGAGGTATGGAGTTAGATACATGTTCAACCTGGCATAAAGTGATGAAAGCCTAGTTTGAGACCATAACAGATCCAAACACATAGATTTTTTTACGACGATCTAAAAGAATGTTTATATAAATTTGTATAGAAATTGGAATAAATGTTATTATTTGGACAATGTATAAAGAGTATGTATGAAGAGAATATTGTATGGAAGAATAAAAGCTAAACACGATGAGGGTATAGGGAAATTTGCTAGCGCGAATACTATCAACATATTTCTTTTCTCAAAATGAGGTGACGGGTTATCGTTCATTATCTTACGGGTTGGCCTATTCGGGTTTGCGGGCTGACGGGTTAGTATAAAATTTACCCAAACACGACCCGTTTATTAATCGTTTCAAGAAACTCAACCCTAACCCAGATTTGCATAACACGTGTAACTCTTTTAACCTATTTAAGTAAATAGGCAATCGGTGAATAAGGTTTGTGGTTTGTCGGTTCAACTAGTTTAAATCCAAAAATGATATAACGATCTAAAAAATGTTATACAAATAACTATCCGATAAAATACATAATCCAAATCCAACATAAAAACCAAGTTAAATATATTTTTTAGATGCTTATATAGTTAAGCGGGTTTACATGTTGAACTGTTTAATACTTATTCTTATCAAACACGACTCATTCATTTAATGGATTTGACGGGTAGATGTGTTTCGAACCCAAACGTGTTTATCATCAACTCAAACATGTTTAACATCGTGTCGGGTTCGTGTCGTTTATCATGTCGTGTCGAAAATTGTCAACCCTAATTAATGGTAACTTTTTGAGGAAGATCGTGCCAGGTTAACGTTTCCAATTAGGGGTGAGCAGGAACCGCACTGCGCACCGCAAACCTGAAAAAAACCACAAAACCCACACCGCAAAAATCGAAACCGCAACAAAAACCGCAGTGCGGTTCCTAAAAATAAAAAAACCGCAATTTGCGGTGCGGTTTCAGTTTCTACCAAAAAACCACACCACCCGCAAATCATATTCAAATATATATATATATATATATATATATATATATATATATATATATATATATATATATATATAACCAACTAAATTTCTTAATTTTTGTATGATAAAATGTTTTGGTTTATACTATCATATTTAGTTATTTCAAACACATTTAATAGGTTAATTATTGTCTGAGTTTTTAGGTTACATAATTTTATTTTTCTTTCAATTTATCATCAAAGTTTTTAAAATTATTTGCCTCATTTGACTTTTAGTATTGTCTAGATTTATAATTTCATACTAATACACAACATTTTGTAGATATGTTTCAACTCATCATGTAACCTTATAATATGTTCATTCTATAATAAATATATACGCAAAATATGATTTAAGAAAAAAAAACTTTAAAAACCGCAAAAACCACAAAACCAATCCGCAAAACCGCAAAAACCGCAAACCAGCAAAACCGCGTGGTTGCGGATTCTCACTTTTCAAAAACCACATTGCGGATGCGGTTTGGTTTTTACCAAAACCCGCACCAACCCGCACCATGCTCACCCTTATTTCCAATGCATGATATGGAAAGAGAAAGGGTAGTCTTGGTATTTTTGATTTTGAAGCATGAAAACCAAGGGTGGTAATAGTGATCGCAAATATGATCATCAACTCAGTGTCATATTGTCTTCTCTCTCCTTAAACAGCATCACAATCAACATAGTATAATAACACAATCAACATCACACCATACAAATATACCCCACTTATTCACAAATATATTATATAGAAAACAAAATTACACACACAACCCTCTTTTCTTTCTTCCACAACTCGGTACAAAGGAAAACCGACTTCTCCTCTTTTGCGACAAACGACGCATCTAATGGGAGTGTTTGTTCTAGCAATGACGCGTTAAAGATACGTCTTACCCATTATTACCACCAGTTTACGAAAGTGCATTTTTAAAACTTCTATGTGAAATAGAAACAACTTTCATCAAATTTTCCAATACAAATAGCATTTTCCACAAACGTTTTACAGACAAATCTTGTCATGAATATACTTTGACCATTATTATGTAACAAAAAATAATAATAATTAAAAAAGGTGCGAGGAGAAAACGTGAATTACTAGTTTTATCTAATTACTTTGTAAAAAAGATCTAATATCCATAAAACACATCTTAAATGAATTGTTCTAGACGGACAAGTAAAAATTAGGCTCGGTTTGTCAACCACGTTAGTTTATTTTTGATTTTTGGTCGTGTTTTTCATGCAGTATTAATTGGAAATAAAAGAAAATATTGCACGTTTTTGCAAGTGAACCAAAATCTAACACGTCTTCATTACGTGAATCACAAATGTTGCATTAATTTTCTTCTCCAACACATTTTGACAATTCTTTTTTCTAATAAAAGATTCTGATCCAAATGTTTACAATTCTAACAATTACTTTAATTATGTGAATTCCTGGAAGTGGTTAGGAAATAAACAACTCTCTTGACTAACTCGTGTTTTCAGCAGTGGAGAGGAGGCATAAAAAACGTGCCAAAAGATCGACCAACTCTAGATTATTATAGCTTTGCCATTCTAATTAGCAATACGATCATCAAAACCACATATGCGAAATGTTCCAAGTTTCTTTTAATGGTCAAAGTAAGTACAAGACGAAATTTGTCTGTACGTCTAACCTTATTTTTTTTATTTATTTATTTTTTTTTTAACAAAGCACAATCGAACTATATCATTTTCGGATTTGCCCCATCCGAATGAGTTACTTTTCTTAACATTTTATGCAATGAAGACAACAAATTCAAAAATGTTCAAAGGTGGCTACCAATGGGTATTTCACGCGCCGTTAACTAAGAAATCCAGGCACAAGACAATTTTGTTCATTACTCCGCAGCGGTGGCTTTGATTGCATCCGGGGGTCTAAAGTGAAGAGAAAATTGGGACACCGGGTAAGGTAACTCCCGCGTCGGCTATAAATACATTGCCACTAACATACTCGGACGAGTCATGGATTAGATATCTGACAAGACTCGTCAAGGCTGGATCAGCGATACCATATGTTCTCAAAGGAACGCTTCTTTGAGCAACATTGTTTAGCCACTCTTTTTCCATTAGACCTTTTGTGATCTCAGACCTAAACAACCCCGGGTTTATTGAATTTACCCTGATGTTGTACATACCCAATTCCAAAGCCATGATCTGTTCAAATCATTAGATCTTATTAGATTATATTCAATGAAGGAGAAACATATATACTAAAACGGCTTTATGGAAACTAAAAGATGGATTAAAGATTAACCTTGGTTAACGTATTAACACCCGTCTTTGAAGCAGAATATGCAAGACCGCCAGGTAGATCTCCACGACTTAGACCAGTAATAGATCCGATGTTGATGACTAATCCTCCTAGATTTGTATCACGCATGCGTATGCAAACATACTTTGACACTAACCATGTTCCGGTCAAGTTTGTTGTCATGGTATTATCCCACTCCTCTTCAGACAATTCCAATGGACTCCGCACATTGCCTTAGACAATATACCACAAACTTATTTATATCAAACACTTTTCATAGTTCGTGGATCCTAGCTATAATATTGTAAATGGACATAACTTATTTGCAAATTGATGCATACAAAATCATCATTAACATAAGTGTACCTATGGATGTTTGGATGTGCATTTAGGGCCAGGTGCTTGTAGATGTATAATCATTGGCGAGAGGGTCAAATGTACCCTTGTCAATTTTTTTAAAATTGCAAGTAAGTTTTATTGTTACTGGACAATTATTTTAGGACAGAGGAAAAATTAAATATGAGGCGGCAGGCCAATAAATTGGTTTATCCAATGTAGCTCTATCAATTTGTTGCAATGATATACAACTCGGGTGCAATTTTGATGCATTACATATACTCAATATTTTGAATATAGTTTTGTTTCCATCAAAATCCGTCAATATTAGGAAACTTTTGGTGAAAAATGATAGAAATTTTCCTAGCATTTCTTTTCTATTAAAAAAAAACCCCAACGTCACAATAAATTTTCATTTTACTATCACCTCTCTTCCTTTTATTCTAAAATAGAACTCACGTAGCGTGAAAGCTGTTACAATTGATCTCAGCCAAAGCTTAAAGTCAAGCATTGTACAAATTTGAATGTTAGTTGGTCAGATTATGGGTACAATTTTCTGAAGGGTATGACTATTCTTTGATGAATTGACTTATAGCAAGAAAATAGCCTAAAAATCAACATCCTAAAAATCTTACTTCAAATCACAGTAAAACATAATTTAATGGGAAATTTGTTTCAATGTCCCATAAGGCCATAACCACTGCCTATTTACCGAATGAAATGTCGCATAAACTTTTTACGAATTGAACTTTTTATTCTCACCTGTTATATTCACTTGAGGAAAAAATTTCGACCCTAGATTGTGACACAAGTTAAAGAACGCGACCCAAATCTTTAAAACACGACACAAGTTTAGATACGTTTGTAAATCGCGACATAAAATTTTAAAACGCGACTTGTGTAAAACATGACCCTAATTTATTATTTAAAAAGAAAAAAGTAAAACACGACTTTTTTTTTTTTTAATTTGAAAGGCAATAAATTTTTTATAAAGTTAAAACTAGCAAGATGCTAGGAATTACAACAATGTCAATCAACAGTGATCACAACAACCCTCGCAAACTACAACAACCATAAACACGTCCCTCACTAAACTACATCATATAGACCTTAAAGGCTTAAACAACTACGGTGACTCTAAACTCTATCCAAAACGATCCTTGAGTCGATAATGGAGATCTAACGATCAGAGGACAACCCGCCTTCAAACTCTAATAAAACACCTAACCTCTTAAGGGCATCACCCGATTTGAAAGCATGTATATGGGTTAAAAACCGACCACGACCTTGACACAACACCTTCACACCGAAATAAACCTGCCGAAAACCATGCAAACAAATCGAGTGGTGGCACAAAACGCGACCCTATTTACCAAGCCAATACAAAACGCGACCAATTTATTTAATAACGCGACTTGTGTAAAAGATTCCTTTCTACCTATTTCTTTGGAATTGAAGGAACAAGTAATTGACCTGCAAATGGTGAATGGGTGTTGGGACCATTGAAATGTACTATCCTCAAATAGGAAAGAAGCTGGCATTAGTTGTCCCACTTAAAAATCTAAGGTTATGGTCCTTGTACTTTCTCAGTGTAAAACGCTACCCTAGCCAAAACTTTCTGAAAAGCAATTAAAGCAATGATTTTTATTTTTTTTGAAAGGTGAATTTCAACTTAGAAACGACAACCTTTGCAGACAGCGAAGGCCCCATCGCCACCCCGCCAGACTATGTTGTCTTAACCGGGTCCACGCTGATCTCAGGTGGTAATGAGTTTCCCCCTGAAACCGTACTGCCTCCACACAAGTTTACCTTGCTGGAGAAACAGCCGGATGAAAACCGGGCCATGCTCAAGATTTGAACCCCCGAGTGGCTTGAAGGTTCAAATCTATCATTGCAATATATCTCTGAACAATATGGTCTACAAGTGGACCACAAGTGAGGACTTCCGGGTGGTCACCCACCCGGTACTACTCCCACTTGTAGCTCACTTAACAAGTTAACCCCACCCACTAGAACACAAGTCCTTTGATAATTAAAGCAATGATAATGATATTTTGTTCATTTTTGTAAAACTTGAAAAAAAAAAAAAAAAAAAAAAAAAAAAAGATTGGTAAAAGCACTATATAGAAATATTATTTAGGTAATTGATTTTAAATTAATTGTTACCTCTAACACCCGCATTATTAATCAAGCAATCAATACGTCCAAAAGCCTCCCACGCTTTTCTAACCGATGCTTCAATAACAGGACCCTTAGCACTTACATCGAGCTCCACAGCCACAGCTCGAACATCGTTAGTTTGTCCAAGTCGGTTGATCTCCTCGCATAAAGACTCGAGTCGGTCGACTCGACGGGCTGCCGCAACAATTCGGCAGCCCGCTTTAGCTAGGTCTATACAAAAGTCTCGTCCGAGGCCGGACGAGGCTCCTGTGACCATGACAACCTTATCGCAAAGGCCATGCCATGGTTCCAGTTTGGTTTTATTAGCCATGGTATTGTTGGGCTTTAAATTTCAAAATGAGAGTTGTAGGCAGAGAGTTGTGTGATACTCAAAAGGGTGTGGTTGGGTTTTCTTATGATTGTGAAATGTGTATAGATGTTATAGAGAAGACAAGTGAAATGTTTGTGATAGTTATAAGGATAGACATGGACAAGAATCTGATTTTGGAAATAGATTTGAACCCAATGTAATAAGACACATAAGTAGGCGTCATTCATTCGGAATTTCTTTTCCATTAAAGGCAACACAAGTTTCCAATCGTAAATACCGTCCGATAATTATAGTATATTGTTGACTTTTGAAGTCTTTAGTTTTCAACTTTAATCATAAATATTTTAACTTATGTTATATATTACTTAATGTAAAATATATGAATGGATTGAGTTTTAAATGTATTTTCCATTGGTATAATTTTTATCAAGTATTATATAACACAAATAAAAATATATAAGGTCAAAGTTGCACAACGAAGACTTAAAAAGTCAACAGTGGACTATAATTATAGGACGGATGTAATACTATCTAATTCATAAATTGTATCGCTTTTTATAAGTAAGTAGTATTTTAGTAAAAAAAACATTGCTATTTTTTAGATTTTAAAAGGTTAGGTTTTCTCTATATTAAATTATCCACTATAATAAACTTTTTACAAAAGTAATGACATATTAATAACGAGGCAGGCAGAATTCATGCTACGCACGGGCTGAGAATCTAATTGTTAATCGTGTATTCTTTCTGTATATTGGCGAGTGTATAGTTAAGTATTGTTTAGTATGTTGTATGAAATGTTTTAACTTTCTTGTATAAAAATTTAAAAATGTTTGATGTTGTTTTGATTTTGTGGTGTTTTATTTTATAAATGGGCTTTTGGTTATTAAGTTGTTATGACTTTGTTTCTTTTGGCCTATTACTGATTTGCATGATAAAAAAATGGCTTTGTTTCTTTTGGGGTATTACTTGGCCCTACAATACTTGTCCATTAGATGTTTTTACATGGTAATATGAAGCACACCGGGTCTATCTAATTGGTCATAGTTTAATGTGCGTTAAATATTTTTTTATTAAGTTTGTAAGTTAAAGTTTGTGTAATAATGTATATATAATAATGCCACATAAACTTTATAAAAATTATCACAAACCTTTTTAGCTTCATCTCATTTTATTATATAACTAATTTCATTTGAAAATTAACATTGAAGTCGAACTAGTATTAATAAATTTTATCAATAAACTCAATTTTAAATAGCTAACCAAATAAATATTAATTAATACACTATTAATAATTCCTAAAACCTTTGGACTCCACATTTTTTTTTAATTTACAAATGGGTTCGAGCAAAAATTATGTACTTTTTCTTTTATATTCATTATTCAAGTTGCATGCTTACATAAACTAATCATGCTAAAACGTATCATTTAACCATTTAAATGTTGTTTTACATACATGCTCGTTCATATTTTCTTGAATCAATTCGCAAATGTAAGCTACATCAAACATAAATTACTTCTATATGAAAATGCATTAACATAATACACACACACACACACACACACACACACACACACACACACACACACACACACACACACACACACACATATATATATATATATATATATATATATATATATATATATATATATATATATATATATATATATATTTTACATTAGGTTAAATCATCAATTATTCTTGCAACTTTTTCAACTTCATTTCAATTCATAACCGACTTTTAATTCTATACTAATTACAAAATATCATGTGATCAATTCCGGCAAGCCTTGCACGTCCATCTCGATGTTGTATATACTCCACATTAAATGCACCGGTTTTGTTTTTCGATAAAAGTTTGAACTTTTGCTTATGTTTAAAACTCAAAATTATGTATTTCTTCCTTTCTATTCATTACTAAATGTGATATTTTTAATATGTCGTATTTTGCTATTATGACAAACTCATTTATTGGGTGTAAATATTGGTTTCTCACTAATGATTCTATATATAGAAAAAGAAAACGTTTTGCGATGCGCGGACCTTCTTCTTTTCAATAATAATTCAATTGCACACGATAAATTCATTATAATATTTCTCAAAGAGCATTCGGAAGCAACTACTTACATAAACTAATCACGCTAAAAAGTATTTTATTTAACCAATTAAATGTTGCTTTACATACATGCTCGTCCACATTTTCTTAAATCAATTCGCACATGTGAGCTACATCAATAGAAAACACACATAAATTACTTGTATATGAAAATGCATTAACATAATACATATATCTATATACTCCGTATATGCTTATCTCTAACAATCACCTAATTATGTAAGAAATAAAGAAAATAGTTGGTATCCCAGTCTTTAGTTCTATTTATCTGAGCATGCATTATCTTGTGTGATTTTCATTGTACCTGCGTATGATAACTAAATTAAGAAAAAAAGAAGACCGAGTTAATTACAAAGATCTAAAAGATGTGTGAATCATCTCCAAAAATGTTGCAAAAGAGAATTTACGTACCGCTACCAACAATTAAAGATCTAAAAGATGTGTGAATCGTCTTCAAATGTACATACTAAATGTGATTTTGGCCGGTTTATATATGCATGAATTAGGTTAAATCATTAATTATTCTTGCAAACTTTCGCAGCCCTTGCACTTCATCTAACCGACTTTTAATTCTATACTAAATACCATGTGATCAATTCGGGCAACCCTTGCACTTCATCTCCTTTCATGATTGTATAGTTATTATGAGACTGCATTGAATTCCGAGCATTAGCTAGCTTGTACCCTATGCAATCTTGACGCCTCCACATTAACTTTAGGGACTAAATCTTATAGTATTACGAGGCAGGCAGAACCCGTGCTACGCACGGGCTAAGAATCTAATTGTTAATCATGTATTTTTTCTGTATATTGGCGAGTGTATACTTAATTATTGTTTAGTATGTTGTATGAAATGTTTTAACTTTCTTGTATAAAAATTTAAAAGTGTTTGATGTTGTTTTGGTTTTGCAGTGTTGTATTATATATATGGGCTTTTGACTATTAAGTTGTGATGGCTTTGTTTCTTTTGGCCTATTACTTATTTGCATGATAAAAAATGGCTTTGTTTCTTTTGTTCTATTACTTAGCCCTACAATACTTGTCTATTAAATGATTTTTGCATGGTAATATAAAGCACACGGGGTCTATCTAATTGGTCATAGTTTAATGTGCGTTAAATATTTTCGTTATTAAGTTTGTGTAATAATGTATGTATAATAACGCCATATAAACTGTATAAAAATCGTTACAAACCTTTTTAGCTCCATCTAATTTTATTGTACAACTAATTTCATTGAAAATTAACATTGAATTCTAACTAATATTAATAAATTTTATCAATAAACTCAATTCTAAATAGCTAACTAAATGAATATTAATTAACACATAATTAATAATTCCTAAAACCTTTGGACTCCACTATTATGTCTTAAACTTAATTTTTTTAATTTACAAATGGGTTTGAGCAAAAATTATGTACTTTTTCTTTTATATTCATTATTCAAGTTGCATACTTACATAAACTAATCATGCTTAAGGGTAGTCGCCGTGGGATTAGTCGGCTCGCAATGTCGAGTCGGAAACCCATGTTGCCAAAAAAAAAAAAACTAATCATGCTTAAAAGTATCATTTAACCATTTAAATGTTGCTTTACATGCATGCTCGTGCACATTTTCTTTAATCAATTCGCACATGTGAGCTACATCAATAGAAAAACACATATAAATTACTTGTATATGAAAAATGCATTAACATAATATATATATATATATATATATATATATATATATATATATATATATATATATATATATATATATATATATATATATATATATATATATATATATATATATATATTGCATTATGTTAAATCATCAATTATTCTTGCAACCTTTTCAACTTCATCTCAATTCATAACCGACTTTTAATTGTATACTAATTACTAAATATCATGTGATAAATTCTGGCAAGTCTTGCACTTCCATCTCGATGTTGTATATACTTCACATTAAATGCACCGGTTTTGTTTTTCGATAAAAGTTTGAACTTTTGCTTATGTTTAAAACTCAACTTTTTTATTTGATATTATAATTTAAAAACGGATTTAAGTTAAAATTATGCATTTTTTCCTTTCTATTCATTACTCAATGTGATATTTTTAATATGTCGTATTTTGCTATTATGGCAAACTCATTTAATTGGCGTAAATATTGGTTTTTCACTAATGATTCTACATATAGAAAAAAGAAAACACTTTGCGATGCGCGACCTTCTTCTTTTCAATAATAATTCAATTGCACGCGATAAATTTATTCTAATATTTCTCAAAGAGCATTAGAAAGCAACTACTTAAATAAACTAATCACGCTAAAAAGTATCATTTAACCATTTAAATGTTGCTTTACATACATGCTCGTGCACATTTTCTTGAATCAATTCGCACATGTGAGCTACATCAATAGAAAACGCACATAAATTACTTGTATATGAAAATGCATTAAAATAATACATATATCTATCTATATATAAATACATATATGCTTATCTATAACAATCACCTAAATATGTAAGAAACAAAGAAAATAGTTGGTATCCATATCTTTGGTTTCATTTATCTGAGCATGCATGATCTTGTGTGATTTTCATAGTACCTACGTATGATAGCTAAATTAAGAAAAAAAGAAGACCAAGTTAATTACAAAGATCTAAAAGATGTGTGAATCATCTCCAAAATGTTGCAAAAGATAATTTATATACCGCTACCAACAATCAAATATCTAAAAGATGTGTGAATCATCTTCAAATGTACATACTAAATATAATTTTGGCCGGTTTATATAGGTATGAATTAGGTTAAATCATTAATTATTCTTGCAACTTTTCGCAACTCTTGCACTTCATCTAACCGACTTTTAATTCTATACTAAATGCTATGGTGATCAACTCGGGCAACCCTTGCACTTCACCTCCTTTCATGATTGTATAGATATTATGAGGCTGCATTGAATTCCGAGCATTAGCTATCTTGTACTCCATGTAACTACTAAACGACTCCAACTTGTTTCCAACTCTAAAACTCTATCATCATAACTCCACATTAAATTTAGGGACTGAATCTTATAGTATTATAGATAGATACTAAATACGTGATCAATTCCGACAACCCTTGCACTTCCATCTTGATGTTGTATATACTTCATATTAAATTATGGGACTCCATCTTTATTATCTTGATTACTCCGCATTATTATAGATTATTATTAATTTTTTTTAGATTTTTTAGACTTGTGCGTTGCATCGATTTGTTATTATAATTTACAAATGGGTTAGATCAATAATTATGTATTGCTTATCTATACAATCACCTAAGTATGTAAGAAACAAAGAAAATAGTTAGTATCCCAATCTTTGGTTCCATTTACCTGAGCATACATGATCTTGTATGATTTTCATGGTACCTGCGTATGATAATTAAATTAAGAAAAAAAGAAGACTATGTTAATTACAAAGATCTAAAAGATGTGTGAATCATCTCCAAAATATTTCTCATTAACGCACTTCAACAAACATGTATGTACTAAATATTGCAAAAGAGAATTTACAAACGCTACCAACAATTAAAGATCTAAAAGATGTGTGAATCATCTTCAAATGTACATACTAAATGTGATTTTGGCCGTTTTATGTATGTATGAATTAGGTTAAATCATTAATTATTCTTGCAACCTTTTCAACTCCATCTCAATCCATAACCGACTTTTAATTCTATACTAAATACGTGATCAATTCCGGCAACCCTTGCCCTTCTATCTCGATGTTGTATATACTTCATATTAAATTATGAGACTCTATCTTGAGTATCTTGATTACTCCGCATTATTATAGATTATTATTATTATTTTTTTTAGATTTTTTAGACTCGTGTGTTGCACCGATTTGTTATTATAATTTACAAATGGGTTAGATCAATAATTATGTATTGTTTCCTTTATATTCATTATTTAAGGCGGTATTTAGTTGTGTTTATTTTTGTTTAAGGGTTTTAAGCTTATTTAATATTAAAGAATGCAATTAAACCAATAGTATGGTCGATAACAAATAAAAGAGAAGTAAAGAATGAAATTGTAATTATTCAAAAATAAAAACCATCAATATTATAGGTATGAAGCAATCTTGAAATAAAATCAAACCACTAAAGTTCATATCACAATATAAAAAATATTCTTTAGTTTAACTAAAAAAAAATCATGTGATCATCATATATTATTATGCAACATATCTTCATTGTGATTTTATAAATCAATACAATGAACACTCAAAGTCATTAAGAATTTATGAGTATCATTCTTATTTGTAAACTCATTATATATTTAGCAGTATCTCTAAAAAAATCCATCCAAACCAACCGATGAGTCCTCATTTGGGATCTGTTTTTTCTACGTTCGAATCTTTCTTTCTATGATCTTCTTTGTAGCCCGTCTTGAACGACCTTTTTGACCATTCGTTGTAGTCCTTTTTGAACGACCTTCTTGACCAACTCGTCGTGTCCTACGTCTCTTTATCATCTTTAATGTATTATTCCTTGTGATAGGGGAAAATAAGAGATTACTTGAGAAAAATAATAGCAAATATACATGCATTTATGTATATCTCAAATTTTGGCTCATCAACCCGTGGAACCATTTTTAAAATCCAGTAAAATATACGAACGTATAGGAAGGTGCATACCAAAGCATGAGTAACGTGGGAATGCATGCTAAAAACTGAACCTGCTTTTGTTTTGTGTATGAGATTAATTATATTTACATTGTAGTTGTTTTGAACTTTGGGATTTCAAGATTCTTAGTATTATTCTTATATAAAATATATATAAAATTTGCAGATGAGACTGAGAAAAGAAAGAGTATAGATACATCACCTCTTCTCTTCTCTTGTAACATTAGTAAGAGAATCATGTTGTATGTATTACCTGCACACGGAAAAAAAAAATCAAGAAACAATTCTAACAATAAATTACAAAATAAAGTAGGAGGAATGAAGATTCGAACTTTTGTGTTTGTGCATGTGATTTTGGCCGGTTTATACAGGCATGGATTAGGATAAATCATCAATTATTTTTGCAACCTTTTCAACTTCTTTTCAATCTATAACCGAATTTTAATTCTATAGTAATACCATGTGATCAATTCCGGCAACCCTTGCATTTTCATCTCCTCCATTAAGCAAACATGAATGTAACGACATGACTCTTTGCGTGCTTGCAATTACTCAAGTAGAATAATTAAGGCTTCAATTACACATGAAACTCTATTTTCTGCATTTAATTCCGAGCATTAGCTTGTTGTACTCTATGCAATCTTGACGCCTCCACATTCAATTAGAGGGGACAATCTTATAGTATTATAGATTTTTAGACCTTTTGACATTGTAAACCTGCATTCATTATAGCATAAACTTTTACAACTTCATAAAATATCTTGTATAACAAATACATTAAAAGTATTGAATTCATAAAGAAATTCAAGAATTAGGACATCTTCATGTCAAATAGACATGAAATGAGTATCCATTATAGTTGAAATGGAACATAAAACTTTTCATCTTTTTTAGATCTTTCCATAAATCTACAATAGTGGATAAGAGCATGTGGTGTCTTGACAATTTTCCCGTGTTAAGGTTTAACTTTTTTGCATTAAGGGTGCGTTAACCACACCGTGGTCCTGCTTTAAGGGTGCATTAACTTCCCACGTTAACCCTTTAACAATGCTTTAAGTGTGGTTTTAATAAATTAAAAAATTACATAAAGACCCCTTGGTTTGGATGGTGTCGACTGTGTGTCCTTATCAATGGCTGCTGGTGTGTGTGTGTATGTGTGTGTGTATGGGGTATATGGGGAAGATGGTATGTATATAAAGCAAACTTTGCAGTTTAGTCACTGTTGTAGAGTTGTTTTTACACTTTAGACCATGTGGTTTTAGTAGCATTTTTTTTGGGTATTTTTATTTTAATTCGTAACATTTGTTATTTCGCATTATAATTTTTAAGTTTATTAATGAAATATTAGATTGTTGAATGAATGAAATAGTTAAGGGGTTAATATGTAAACCTTTTTTTTTTTTTTTTTTTTTTTGATATAAAAGATCAAGGTACTTCTGTATGTCAAAGTACTGCTGCATGAAGAATAAAGTCTAAGTACTGCTGAAGATAGAAGTCAAAGTACTGCTGTTTACTGAAGAATGTTCAAGGTACTTCGAAGGAAACAAGGACTTATATGCAATATTAGTTAAAGGATTAATGTGTAATATTGAACGAATATTCTAGAATTAGTTAGGGATAATGACTTATCGTTCAAGTTATATGTTGTAAACCGACTTAAGGTTATCTAAATAAAGAGCCTTAAGAGGTATTAGTCGATAGATGTTTTTAGAGTTGTTCAAAGTCGATAATAGTTAGGGATTGTTAGTGAATCTATGAAACAAAGCAGGTTCAAAGTTTGGTTAATATAAAAGTTCTTCTTAAGCTTTGTTTTAAGTAGATTCCGCATACTTTACAAGGTTAAACAGTGTTTCAATATCAATAGTGTTAAGTTTACTTAATATTATTAAACCTTTACAAGCTACAAAGTAGTTTGATCAGAGTACATCGATCCAACAAGTGGTATCAGAGCTTGTGTTGGAAACTCTGATTAAGAAGAAAAACCTTTAAACCGATTTTACTACAAACCCTTCAAGATGTCGACAGAGGCTGCACCTGCTCCAGCAATCACTGCTGTTTGAATTCCAATTGTTAAGAAGGGAGAATATGACTTATGGGCCATGAAGATGAGGCAGTACATTGCCATTACAGACCATGTACTATGAGATGTGATTGTCAATGGTAACATGCAACTTGAAAAACTAGTGGAGATTCCTGGACAACCAACAACCATACCAGCTGCTACTAAAAGAAATCAAGACAAAGCTCTCAAAATACTGCTCTCTGCTATTCCTGATGGTCACTTATTAAAGTTTCATGATGCCAAGGATGCCAAACAACTATGGGCTGCAATTAAGAAGAAGTTCGGAGGTAATGATGCTTCCAAAAAGATGCACAGGAATTTGCTGAAGCAACAATTTGAAACTTTCACTGTTGGTGAAAGAGAAGGTCTTGATTCTGCTTATGAAAGATTCCAAAATCTTCTGAGTATGCTAGAACTATATGATGCTGAGGCATTAGTTGAAGATGCTAATTTGAAGTTCCTGAGAAGTTTGCCATCAACATGGCATGTAGTTGCTACTATTATAAGAGGACAACCAGGCCGGATACAATGGACTTTGATGATTTCTACAACAATCTGAAGGTGTATGAGCATGAGATGAATGGTATTACAGGTTCAAGCACACATCAGAAGCCACAAAACATTGCTTTTGTCTCTTCTGAAAACAAAAGCAGTACTTCCAACAAAGGTACTGCTTATCCTGTCCAAAGTACTGTGACTGAAACACAGGTTCCATGTACAACAATGGTCACTAGAAATTTATTACAATCAATTACCCCCACCTCAGATGATGTTCTATGTTCATTCTTTGCTCAACAAGCATCTCTTCCTGTAACCTATCAAGAGGATGTATTGCAAATAGATGATGATGCTTTGGAAGAAATTGATATCAGATGGCAAGTTGCCATGCTCACTGCAAGGATCAAGAAGTATGTGAATAAGACAGGAAAAGGCATCAATTTCAGAGCTAAACAGGGAATAACATTTGATAAGTCCAAGATTGAGTGCTTCAACTGTCTAAGGACTGGTCACTTTGCAAGGGAATGCAAATTTGCAAAGTATCAAGCAAACAAGATGATTGAACCACCAAAGCCTGAAAGAAAAGAGATTCCTATTACTGAACCAAAACCAAAAGCTTTTGTTGCCCAAGAGAATCTGTCAGAGATTGATTGGTCCAATGAGTTTGATGATGAACCTGTAACCTATTCAATGGTTGCATTGGAAGACTGAAGCACAACATTTGATGAAGAGCCTGGATATGCTGCTTTGGAGTCAAGAGATGGTCTAGGAAGCTTTGATTGGAGCATGGAGTTTGAAGAAGCACCTGTTCAGCTTGCTATGGTAGCTACTTCACCAAGTTCATCTACTAGCTCTGAGGTATGCTCTAAGTGCAATGATATGTATCAAAAGTTACTTAGTGAATATGTAGCTGAAAGAGATAAATTTCAAAGGGCTAGGGCTGAGATAACTGGCTATCAATTGACTTTAGAGTCAATGAAGGCCAAAATAATTACACATGAAAATAATGAAGTAGCATGGGCTGAAACATATAAGCAACATGAATACCTAGTTAAGTTGAGTGAATGGAAACTAGGATGTAAGGTGTCTGAACTAGAGAAAGTTACTGCTAAGAGAGATAAGTTGTTAGAAAAACTTGCTATTTGGAATGAATTAGGTCTGTCACATGTTCAATTTGTTGAAAAGCAAAGAACATCAAACATTAAAACTGGCCTAGGTTATGATAATAATAGCAATGAAGGCATTCCATTTAAGGGTAAGGAACTAAATCTTACAGTAGATACCTCCACTAGTGATGAAGAGTTCATAAGTTTAGATGAAAACACTTCTAGTGATGAGGAATACCCTAGTCCAACACCTCCTGAATTTAAGAAAGACAAGGGATATAATGCATTTCCTAATCCCCCAGGTAGCTTTCAACCACCTAGAAAAGATGTTTCTTGTTATGGGGTAGATAATCTAGAGTTTAGGAAAAAGCTTAAAAGTCAATCTAATCATGAAACTTTAGAAAAATCTGTTGAAGCACCTAAGGTTGATGAGAAAAAGTTTTCAAAACAAGCAGTACCTTCAATTACTTTTCAAAGTACTGCTGATCACTCAGCAGTACCTCCAAGAAAATACTTTCAAAATAGTGCTAATTTTAGAAAACCTTATGGAAAGGGATTTGGGGATTTTGGTCCAAAAGTCTGTTATGTATGTTATAGTCCTCATCATTTGATTAAAGACTGTGACTATCATTCAGAATACTTAAGTAAATATCCAAAGACCAGAACTGCACAACCAAGTCATAGGGAGAATAAGCCAAGGGACAACAAACCAGTTTGAATTATACAAATAGGGTTAATTTCTCAAAAGACTATAGGTACCCTCATCAGAAAAGATCATACTCCAAACCCTCAGTACCTTGACAAAGTACTGATAGAAAGTTCCCTAACCAAGATGCTGCTAGCAGACACTCAAGTGTAAGACCTAGGAGATTCAATTACTACAAACCTAGAAGGCCTTACAACACAAGAAAAGATGCTAGAACACAGAGCCCAACTCCAAAAGTTACAACTAAATGGGTTAAGAAAGAAAGTACTGCTGGGGAAGAACCAGTACTTTTAGAGGTTAATGGTGAAAAAGGGAAAATTGATCATGATAAACCAACAGTTTTGGAAACAAAAACCTTAATTCTTGATCATGTTTTCAAAGACAATGGTGATTACATACTCAAAGAATTTGAGTATGTCACTCCACAAGGGGAACACAAGTCAGTAATGGCTTGGGTTCCTAAAATTAACTAACCTTTTTCATGTGTATGCAGGGCAACCCAGCAGAGGAGCTTAAAGATCATCTTATTGTAGATAGTGGTTGCTCTGGAAGTATGACAGGAGAAAAGGAGCTCTTGTTAGATTTTAAAGCTTATTTTGGAGGAAAAGTTGCATTTGGGAATGATCCTGATGGAGAAAGAATAACTGGCAAAGGAACTATCAAGGCTGGAAACATTGATTTTGAGGATGTTAGATATGTGAAGGAGCTCAAATTCAATCTTTTGTCAGTCTCTCAGATTTGTGATAAGAAGTACCCTGTGTTATTCTTTGACACAGAATGTCTTATACTTTCTCCTGATTTTAAGTTAGAAGATAGAAACTTAGTGATGCTGAGAGCACCAAGAACTAATGATGTATACAGCATAGACTTGAAGAATATCAAATCTGTTGAAAGGGCAACATGTTTGATTGCAAGAGCAACAATGGAAGAAGCACATCAATGGCACAGAAGATTGGGGCATGTAAATTTCAAGAACATCAATAAGCTGGTCAAAGGAAATTTAGTTAGAGGTTTACCTTCTAAAACATTCAAGAATGATCATTCATGTCTTGCTTGTAAGAAGGGTAAACAACACAAGGCTTCCTGTAAGAAGATTGATGAGAAAACCATTAGAGAGCCTTTGGAATTGCTGCACATGGATCTGTTTGGACCTGTTTCAGTTGCT
The DNA here is from genome assembly GCA_030686995.1 of Artemisia argyi. Taxonomy (NCBI): domain Eukaryota; kingdom Viridiplantae; phylum Streptophyta; class Magnoliopsida; order Asterales; family Asteraceae; genus Artemisia; species Artemisia argyi. The sequence goes on from JARVZY010004113.1 coordinate 18,789, forward strand.
AGTCTGAACAAGAAGAAGTACTGCTTGGTTGTAACAGATGACTGTAGCAGATTTAGTTGGGTCTTTTTCTTATGCTATAAAGATGAAACTTTTGATGCTATTCATGATCTTATAATAGCACTTGAAAATCAGTTAAGACTCAAGGTAAGAGGCATTAGATGTAATAATGGGACTGAGTTCAAGAATCAGCTAATGGATGACTTTTGTGCCAAGAAAGGAATTAAAAGAGAGTTCAGTATTGCTAGAACTCCTCAACAAAATGGAGTTGCTGAAAGAAAGAATAGAACTCTTATAGAAGCAGCAAGGACAATGCTTGCAGACTCTCAATTACCTGTTCCATTCTAGGCTGAGGCTGTAAGTGCTGCTTGTTATGTGTTAAACAGAGTATCAGTGACAAAACCTCAAATGAAGACACCTTATGAGTTACTCATGGGAAAGAAGCCTAGCATCAAGTTTATGAAACCTTTTGGATGTCCTCTAACCATTTTAAATACTGCTGATAATTTGGGCAAATTTGATGGGAAGTCAGATGAAGGATATTTATTGGGATATTGTACCAATAGCAAAGGATTCAGAGTATACAACAGGGCTACCAAAAAGGTTCAAGAATGTCTTCATGTTGATTTTCTAGAAGAGCAAGAAAATTCTAAGGGTAAAGGTCCTGATTAGATGTTTGATCTTGATTTAATGTCTTCATCTATGAATTATGTGCCTGTAAGGGAAGAAAATCAAGTTGTTCCTACTGAAGAAGAAGCACAGTACATTGTTCATGATGTTAATTTAAGATCTGAAGATGAGCCAAATGATAATGTCAATGATGAGAAGAAGAGTACTTCTGAGCCTAAAGGTACTGCTGAACCTAACAGTACTGTTAATCCTCAAAGTACTGTTCCACCACAGATACCAGTATCTGATGAAGATCAAGCCATTCAAGATGAACTGAGTAGGATGCTTTTTCAAAAAACAATGGCTAAGTCTTATGAAGATGAACAAAGGAGAGCTTATGAAGCAGAAAAGAAGAAGGCTAAAGGCACTGACAGTACTTTACCCCCAAGTGCTGCTAATCCATTTGAAAGTACTTTTCAACCTTTAGATACTTCAAATTGGATAAATACTGATGCTGTGAATGATTCTAATATGCCTGACTTAGAAGATACTGATAATTTGAATGATCCAAACAAGATTACCTTAGAAGACACTGATGATGAATTGGATCAAGAAGGCATTTTCTCAGATTCTTATGAAGATCCTGATTTAACTAATTTGGAAGATAATCTTGCAGTCTCACCAACTCGTACTCTCAGAATTCACAAAACTCATCCTGTTACCAACATAATTGGACCCTCAGCTTCAAGAGTGCTCACAAGGACTAAGGCTAAGAATATGTCTCAACAACATACTTCTTTACTTAGTTTTATCTACAAACAAAACAGGGTGAATCACAAGGATCAGAAGTTGTGCTTATTTACTTGTTTTCTATCTCAAGAAGAGTCAAAGAATATTAAACAAGCATTAAGCAAGGAGAGTTGGGTGGAAGCTATGCAAGAAGAACTCTTACAGTTTAAACTTCAAGAAGTATGGGTATTATGTGATTTACCTGATGGTAAGAGATTGATTGGAACAAAATGGGTCTTCAGGGTAAAAAGAGATGAAAGAGGGAATGTTATCAAGAATAAGGCAAGATTAGTGGCTCAAGGATATAGACAGGAAGAAGGAGTAGACTATGATGAAGTCTTTGCTCCTGTGGCAAGGCTTGAAGCCATAAGGCTATTTTTGGCTTTTGCATCCTATATGGGATTTCCTGTATACCAAATGGATGTTAAAAGTGCTTTTCTATATGGCAAAATTATAGAAGAAGTTTATGTCAAACAGCCTCCTGGTTTTGAAGATCCTGCACACCCAAACAAATTATACAAGGTTATCAAGGCTCTGTATGGCCTTCATCAAGCTCCAAAAGCATGGTATGAAAGACTTTCCAATTTTCTATTTCAACATGGTTATAGGAGACGAGCTATAGACAAGACTTTGTTTATCAAGAGAGATAAGAAGGATATCATGCTTGTCCAAGTGTATGTAGATGATATTATCTTTGGTGCTACTAAGCAATCTATGGTGAAGGAATTTGAAGATCTTATGCAGAAAGAGTTTCAGATGAGTTCAATGGGAGAATTAACATTCTTCTTGGGACTTCAAGTGCAATAGTCAAGCAGTGGAATTTATATTTGTCAAGATAAGTATGTTGCAGATATACTTAAGAGATTCAATTTCACAACTGTCAGATCTACATCTACACCAGTGGATACTA
>JARVZY010004114.1:0-21130 GCA_030686995.1 Artemisia argyi
ATTGTAAGTGGAGATGTTAGACTTAAAAACCTTTTTAATGAGGCACGAAGATGTTCACCATCTATAGTTTACATCAAACATGTAGAGGACATTGCACAACAAGGAAATGGTAAATCTGACCCAACTTTATTCCAGGTAAGCGACATATATAATTTGAGTGGATACGAAGATTCCATATTGTTTTCCCCCTAAAACGATACATTAAAACATTCAAGCACAAAATCTATTGTATAATGATGTGCAATTATTTTTCATTTTATTTTTGGTGATGTTCTAGCTTCACACCGAGATGGAGAAGTGCAATGAGGATGGTAAAATGGTGATGGTTATAGCTGCTACTAGTAGTCTTGTGACACTTGATCCAGCTTTCATGAGTTCTGGCTGGTTCCAAAAGATGTTTAATGTGGCTAAACCAGACGAAGATTCTAGGCGAAAAATGGTCCATTTCCATTTGAAAGATTACATCATGAAGGAAGACACAGAAACCATTTGCAATCTTGTTGCTTCAAAAACCTCGGGCTTAGTTTGGGCTAAAATTGAAAATGTAGTGGCTGATTCTAGAGTAGCTGCAATTATGAGAGGTGTGTTATAATTTTAACAAAACTAACATTCTTTAACATATTGATTAATACGTCCTAATAATATTCTCTAATATATATTGTTCTAGGAGGGGATCATGTCACAATGCACTACAAGAATCAGGAGAACAGGCGACGAACAGTTTCCCGTCAACATTATGTCGACGGCATAAGGCAGAAAACGACAAAAAAAACGATTGACCGAGGCCAACTGCGTTGAATTTTTCATAATCGTATTTTCCCGTCGACATGTCGACGGGAACCTTTTAGAATATTTTTTTAGCCTCAATAATTCACCAAAGTTGGGCGCGAAATTTACCCGCTAATATATTCCCGTCGACATGTCGACGGGAATATATTAATAACGTTTTATCCCACAATTAACGTGTGATTAAGCATAATAATTATTATGTTTTAAGATTCCCGTCGACATGTCGACGGGAGTATATTACTAATTATAAACATTTTTAATAAATGGGTAAAATATTGGGCGGGATATTTTCCCGCTTTATTGTTCCCGTCGACATGTCGACGGGAATATATCTTTAAAAATCAGGCTATATATATACTCACAAATACATTCCCGTCTCATTTTTTACCAATATATACATTCTCACAAAATTATTTCCGTCTCATTTTACACATCTCACAAATAATTCAATCGTCAATTCTTACAAAACACACATGACTTGACGTGGTTGCACAGTGGAAGAGGAGTACTCAAAAATCTTGTCACACGAGCTCCTCTTTAATGAAGTTATGTTAACTTTTGGTCATGCAGTTTATGAGGAATATGGTGATTTTAAGGATGATGAACCGTGGATGAGAGACAAGATTATCGAATGGTGTAGGAAAAAGCCGTACTACAAAGAGTACATGGACGAGCTAGATGCTGCTGAAGCTCAAGCTGCTGCTGAAGCTCAAGTTGTTGCTGTTGGAGGTGACGACGAAGCTGAAAGTACGTTGGAAACAAAACTTGATAATCTGGGAAATAGGATCACAAATCTTGAAGCTACGTTTGCACATATCAAGGAAATGAGAGCATGGAAGGGAAAAGATGGTGCGAGTTCGAGTAAAGCGGGAAGTAGCCGCAAAAAAAAATAAACGGGTTGTTTCGTTTGATCTGTTGTTTTAGTTGTCGAGTTATTTAGTTTGAGTTGTTTCGTTTGGTTGTCGAGTTGTTTAGTTTGAGTTGTTTCGTTTGGTTGTCGAGTTGTTTAGTTTGAGTTGTTTCCTTTGGTTGTTGAGTTGTTTAGTTTGGTTGTCGAGTTGTTTAGTTTGAGTCTGTATGAAAATGCATGTGGTTAAGAACTCTTGCTTGTTTTAAATAAACAGTTTGCCTTTGTGTTTGATAATTATTGCTCCTTCAGTTCTAATTATTGCTCCACAACAACAACATTTTATTAAACAACAACAACAACAACAACATTTTATTAAACATCAAAAACATCAACAACAACAGCAAACAACAGCAAGAACAACGATAACAGTACTACATATGAAATTTATCCATGTCACCTACAAGGCCACGGAGTATTGCATCCGACTGACATGCGTGGTCGTGGTTGGGATACGTTGCCATGTCAAGTTTTGCCTCCAGCACCCTTAATTTTGTCTCTAGCACTTGTTTTTGTGCCTCCAACACCTGTTTTTGTGCCTCCAGCAAGTTTATTCTAAGATTTTTTTCATGACAGTTTGAGCACCTTTTTGGAGCAGATCCAGAACCGCTTGATGTTGAAGCTCCAAGAGAACCGATCATCATTTTGGCGAGTCGTTCCTCCTTCCATAAAAAAAAATTACATCCATGGTCTTCTGTCCCAGGCTGTTAAAGAGTAAAAACTATTATTTTTAACAACTAATTAACCAAATTATTTAAAGAAAAAATATGTAATTGTTCACCTGCGAGAAAGGACACGCATAGTATAGTTTACCACGGGAGTAAGATTTACACGATTCTCGCAGAATCACGTCTCCTCGTTCACAAGGACAAGGAAAAGCTTCAAATTCTGCCATCTTCTTCACCATGATAACAGTGTATGTTTGTGGTTGTGAGGTTGAGTGGTTGAATCGTGACCGGTGTGGCCCGACATGTCGACGGCATCATTGAAACATAATTATTGGTTATTTAATGATTCCGTCGACATGTCGACGGTATCATTAAAACAAAAACAGTGTTTTTAATATTATGTCGTTGACATGTCGACGGCATTATATTAAAAACAATTCTTTTGTTTTAATGATACCGTCGACATGTCGACGGTATCATATAAACCATAATTATAATCAACTAATTAAAACGTTAATTATTTATATGGTACCGTCGACATGTCGACGGGAAGAGTTTGACGGACACAAATTTCTTTGACTGGAAAACGACGTGGGACCCACAGTGTCGACGGTGATTGTCGACGGGAACACTGTTCCCGTCGAAGCACAGCCGTCAATGTGGTACCGTCGACATGTCGACGGTAACGTATGATTCCGTCGACATGTCGACGGAAAGGGCTTAAAAAAGTCGTCGGGGAAAGCCTCGATTGTACTAGTGATGGATGATGTTCTTCATGCTATTCGAAGGCTTGATCACTATATCAGCTTGATGAACAAAGTACGGTTACACAAGAACTCATGCATGTGAGTCTTAGTTGGATCATATATTAGCCTTAGAGATCCGTATGACTCATTCTACCATGTCATCTGCATATATAATTAATATGCATGAAATGGAACGTCTTCTATCTTCTCGTTAGTGAGGCCATACGATATTATTAATGTCATAAACAGGTAAAAAAAATCACGTCTAGAATAGTAGTGGTTTTTTGCACCTGTATATGATAATATCTTTCTAGGAGTGAACTGTTCCAAAAACGGCAACGTCCGGAGTAGTTTGAATCAAGGCCAACATGAGAGGATCACTTGATTTGATCACACACTATAGGTGTTGGACCTTTTAATGTGTAAATATGATACTTTGAGTGAATATGATTAAGTATGCGGAATCTACTTAACCACACTTAGAATGTTTATTGGAAATGGAACTGTGATGCTTGTGTTTATTTAACAAAGAACAATGAAAGTATTTCACCAAACGATTCAATATTATTCAGAATAATACGAGTAATCTTCACTATCACTAGGGTTACAAAGACCTTGAATCTTGTGTTTTGTTCTATTGTTTTCTGTATGTATATGTCTATCGTCACATGCATATATCACATATCTAAGATCTTCCTTTTATAGTCCAAGGAAAGATCTTTTACAATCTATATGACTCATCTAATTTACTAACTTATGACAAAGCTTCATTCTAGCTAGATGATGACTTATCATGTTAGTCATTAAGATACAACATGTATCTAGGATTACAACTCACTTAGAGTGTTCAATTTGATGACTACAACAAAGATATTTTCTTGTATATGAGTCAGTAGAATAAATCGTACTTATCTACACAGCTATTTGTATGAGTCATAGTAGCATCAGCAGAATCCATCAGCAGAAACACCTTCAGTCGAAAACATCCATCAGTGGAAACGTGCTTTGTTATCAGCAGAAACATACTTGATGTATTTCCTTAAACCTTTATGTTGATTCTTCTGATTATTTAATTCCCAACACAACACTACTAGAAGAAATAGAAGGCTCAACATACATCTTAACGGCTTGCGCTATAAAAGAGACAACAATTCAATAATCCACAAGCAAACAATAAATATAATTTTCAAATTTAAAGATCAGAAGACCTAGATCAAAAGAGGACAAACAATAGTTCAGGTATATAATGCATAAGTATTTTCAAATAATACATATGGTTAATCAACTAAAATTTTCTAAAAAAAATAGTCCAACTACAACATCTAATTGCTGGAATGCAAGAATAGTTGCAGCAATAAAAATTGGACATTGGGTCATTGTCTACCTACGAGGGTAATCCAACCACTTATTAAGGTAAAAGTTCATGTAGTTTAGACAAAAGGTGATAGAACCTAAAGTGAAATTACCTGACTAAAAATAAGAACAATACAGATAGAAGCCCTATTCGAGAGGGGTGATCTCCTAGTACAAGGTATGAAACCTCACTGATAATAATAAAAATCTAGACCCCTAGAAAAGTAAAGACCGACACTACTTAAACTATATTTTGGAGGGACAGTTGAGCAGTTTATTCCTCCCCTAATTCAGAGGGTTAAACCCCCCCCCCCCCCACTATCTTGAGTTTTGAATGCTACTTTCCCTCCCAATTTCCCTCCACCTCTTTTCCCTCTATCCACTTGTAAATGGGCCCTTGACCCAACTTGACAGTGTGAACCCAGTTTGTATCAGTACATCCGGCCCCAAGAGATGACTTGTCCTCAAGTCGGGTTAGAGGAAACTGAGCTACTGGTCCAATATTGTCCAACTCAACGATTTCAGAAGTGAGGTGGCTAAGTGTTGCAGAAAGTTGGAGATTTGGTGGAAGTCCCTGTAACTTGTACTCCTTACCATCTATAGTGAACTTCATGAACATCTCCTTCCAATTTGCTTGAACCGTGTTAAGTGTTGCTAACCATTGAATACCGAGTACCACATCGGCTCCCCCCAAGGCAACTTGATAGAAGTTTTGTTTTAACTACAAGTCAGGAACCTTCAACACAACATCGTTACAAATCTGGTTGCATCGGAGGACATCACCATTCCCAATTTGGACGCCAAAAGGAGAGATAAAGTGGGTGATGAGTTTACTTATCCGAAATGAAATTGTGTGTGGACCCACTATCAATCAGAATTAGGACTTCAGCCGTGTCTAAAATGCCACGAAGTTTCATGGTTGTTAGAAAAGACTGACCGAATAGTGCATGGAGGCTGATCTTAGCCAATTCACTGGTCTGTTCGAGTTCATTTTCCGCTGCTCCTTCCACCTCATCAACAATCTCAAGAAATTTGAAAGTCCCCGTTTTAGAACGATGTTCGGGGCCATATTTATCCCCACATCGAAAGCATTCCCCGCGTATGTACCTGCCCTGTTTTTCAACATCAGAAAGACGGCCTTCAGTTGGTTTCTGGGCTATAGCAGTCGACGGCAATGGCAACAAGCTGAAAGTCTCTGTTGGTTTCGAGGGTACCGATTCTATTTTGACTGAGGAAGGAAGACTTTTCCCATATTTCGTGTGAACAACCTTGGATTCGAACTCGATAGCGATACTCATAGCCTTGTAGACAGTTCTCGGTTTGTGGATTCTCACATCGGCTTTGAGATCATCTTTTAGACCGTTAAGGAATACCCCCAATAGGCAGTGTTCTGGCCAATTAGTAACCCGGGAAGACCGTTTGGCGAACTCTTGCCGGTACTCTTGTATTGTACCTGTTTGTTTGATGCTATACAAATGTTCATCGGGGTTTTGGAACTCGACAAGACCGAAGTTCTTCTGGAGAGCACGAACCAAGTCTTCCCAATACTCAATATTTTGATCGGTAGAGAGCCATGAGTAGAGATCCAAGGCATCACCCTCTAGATGCATTGCTGCAACATCCACCCGTTCCTCCTCCGGCACGTTGTAATACCGGAAATATTTTTCGGCCGTGAGAATCCAACCGCGAGGGTCTCCATCACTGAAAGTGGGGAAATCAATTTTGTTATAAGGTCGATAATGGCACTGATTACCACCAGATGAACCTTCATCTTCAAATCGGTTGAAACCACCACTTGATTTATCCTTCTGTTTGGTTTGCTGCGTTTTGATCACAGCTACTTCGCTCCAGTAATTCCATAGATGATGCTATGACTGCCAATTGAGCAGCCACTGGGTCTAGATTGTTAGGGTTGGAATTGTTTGGATCTGAGTTACTCCTGGTTAGATGGGCCATATGTGTTTCCCAGCAATAGAACCAATGATAGAACCTGAAGTGAAACTACTTGACTAAAAATAAGAACAATATATATAGAAGCCCTATTCGAGAGGGGTGATCTCCTAGTACAAGGTATGAAACCTCACTGCTAATAATAAAAATCTAGACCCCTAGAAAAGTAAAGACTGACACTACTTAAACTATATTTTGGAGGGAACAGTTGAGCAGTTTATTCCTCCCCTAATTCAGTGGGTTAACCCCCCCCCCCCCCCCCCCTCCCCCCAATCTTGAGTTTTGAATGCTACTTTCCCTCCACCTCTTTTTGCTCTATCCACTTGTAACTGGGCTTGCCTTTGTTAAATATAGATAAGATAGATGGTCTAGAACTTGGACAACTTGCACAATTGAAGCCTTTTGATTGAATGGTGAAAAAGAATGCACGTTTATGTGCTTTGCATTTTGTGGTTGTCATTGAGTTGGCTATTTACAAGGTTGCCATACACTTCTACTATAAATAGAGGAGTGCATTTCACTTTGAAATCATCCCATTTCCAACTTAGACACACAAGTTTGGATCTTATTTCTTTCTCCTAGTGTGAGTAAAATAGAGAGTTTGGTATATTTCCTAGTACAAGAGATATAAAGTTGTATTATCCTTGTAACTAGAGAAAAGGTGTAACTCCTAGTTTTACATAGAGAAACGTATCTTTCCTTGCTCGTGGTTTTTACCCTATTGGGGTTTTTCCACGTTATATCCGTGTGTCATCTTTTATTAGCATTTCATAATTTAGTTGCGGGTTTGCTTCAGTCCGGTGTCACTTTTCTCAACAAGTGGTATCAAGAGCTAAGGTTGGGTGTGTGTATAATTATTTATCGTATGCTCTGTGGTTGCCACTAATTAGTGGACCCTCCACATCAAAAGATAAATAAGATTATACTCACTCAAAAGGTGTTCGTTACTATTATTAACAAATAATAGTTTTGTCAAAAAGTAGATTGTGATTGTAGCAATGGCGGCAAAATTTGAAATCGAAAAATTCATCGGGAATAATTTCTCGTTGTGGAAATTAAAGATGAAGGCTATCCTTAGAAAGGATAAATGTTTAGCGGCCATTGACGAAAGGCCAGCTGAGGTCACGGATGACAGTAAATGGGACGAGATGGATGGAAATGCTATTGCAAATCTTCATCTGGGATTAGCAGATGGAGTTTTGTCAAGCATAGAGGAGAAGAAAAGTGCAAAGGAGATTTGGGATCATCTTGCTCGATTGTATGAGGCAAGATCGCTCCACAATAAAATATTTCTCAAGAGGAAACTTTATGCTCTTCGCATGACGGAATCTACTTCAGTGACTGAGCACGTTAATAACCTGAATACTCTATTTTCTCAGCTCATGTCTTTGAGTTGTAAACTAGAGCCACATGAACGTGCTGAAAGTCTACTTCAAAGTTTACCTGACTCATATGACCAACTTATAATCAACTTAACCAGTAATGTTCTTTCGGACTATCTAGTCTTTGATGATGTTGCAGCCGCTATTCTGGAAGAAGAAAATAGGCGTAACAATAGGGAGGACAGACAGGCCAGTTCAAGACATGTGGAGGCGTTGGTGGTAACGAGAGGGAGGTCAATGGAACCTGGCTCCAGTGGGAGTCACAATCATGGTAAATCTAAAACAGGAAAGAAGAAGAATTTTAAATGCTTCAACTGTGGCAAGCAGGGTCACATGAAGAAAGATTGTAGGAGTTTAAGAAACTCTAATCCTCAAGGAAATGTCGTCAGCACTTCAGAAGATGGTAATGCTCTGTGTTGTGAAGCAGCGGTTACAAATGAAGGCAGGACGAGATTTGCAGATGTATGGCTGTTCGATACAGGAGCAACTTTTCATATGACCGCAAGAAGAGAATGGTTTCATCAATATAAACCTATCTTTGGAGGCGGATCTGTGTACAGTTGCAAGGATGAAAAACTAAAGATCATTGGAATTGGAAGTGTCATGGTGAAGGTGCATGATGGTACAATTCGTACTATTCGGGATGTGCAACACGTGGAGGGCCTGAAAAAGAATCTTTTGTCTCTAGGACAATTTGATAATCTTGGTTGTAAGGTTGAAATACAAAACAAGATTTTGAAAATTATAAAAGGCGCGCTTGTTCTTATGAAAGGTGAAATGGTGGCTGCGAACTTATACCAACTGAAGGCAGAGATAGTGGAGGAGGCGGAAGCATCTGTTGCTTCACATAGTCCAAGTCATAGAGTTGCAGTAACATGGCATCAGAAGCTTGGACATATGTCAGAACAAGGAATGAAGATTCTTGTTGAAAGGAAGTTAATTTCTGGCCTCACAAAGGTTTATTTACCTTTCTGTGAGCATTGTGTTATTAGCAAGCAACATCGCCTAAAATTCAAGACATCAAATTCTAGAAGTGTCTCTGTTCTAGAATTGGTTCATTCTGATGTGTGGCAAGCACCGGTTCTATCCCTGGGAGGAGCAAAGTATTTTGTATCCTTCATTGATGACTATTCCAGGAGATGTTGGGTGTACCCAATCAAGAAGAAGTCTGATGTGTTTGAAGTTTTCAAAGTTTACAAAGCGCGGGTTGAACTTGATTCTGGGAAGAAAATCAAGTGTTTAAGGACTGATAATGAAGGTGAATATACAGGTGATGAATTTGATTCCTTTTGCAAGCAAGAAGGAATCAAAAGGCAGTTCACGACGGCATACACTCCTCAACAAAATGGAGTGGCAGAGCGGATGAACAGAACCTTGTTAGAAAGAGCAAGAGCAATGTTGGCAACTGCAGACTTGGAAAAATCATTCTGGGCAGAAGCAGTCAATACCGCCTGTTATGTGATAAATCGGTCACCTTCAACTGTACTTGAGTTGAAGACACCGATGGAGATGTGGACGGGAAAGCCGATCAACTATTCAGACCTTCATATATTTGGAAGTCCTGTGTACGTGATGTACAATTCTCAAGAAACTACAAAGCTGGATCCGAAATCCAGAAAATGTTTGTTCTTGGGGTATGCTGACGGAGTAAAGGGGTATCGCTTGTGGGACCCCACTGCCCACAAAGTAGTCGTCAGCAGAGATGTTGTCTTTATGGAAGACAAAGTTCAAGAGAATGAAGAAGGTGATAGCACTACAAGTGAAACTACATCAATACAGGTGGAAAAGCAGTTTCAGTCGAGTGATTCTTCTGAAGCCGTACCACAGCACGAGGTGAATGAGACAACTGAGTCTCAAGCTCCAACGACTCGTACTCTTAATCGTGAAAGAAAACGTCCGGTGTGGCACACGGATTATGTTATGGAGGGCAATGTTGCATACTATCTTCTTACAGAGGAAGGAGAGCCATCAACTCTTCAAGAAGCACTGAATAATTCAGATGCTTCGTTCTGGAGGGAAGCAATGCAAGAAGAAATTGAAGCTCTTCATAAGAATAAAACGTGGGAACTGATGCCACTACCAGCAGGTAGAAAACCCATTGGAAACAAATGGGTGTACAAGATCAAGAGGAACGGTGATGACCAGGTGGAGAGGTATCGTGCAAGATTGGTAGTCAAAGGATATGCTCAGAAAGAAGGAGTCGACTTCAATGAAATATTTTCCCCTGTGGTTCGAATGACAACTGTTCGAGTGGTTCTGGCAATGTGTGCTACGTATGATTTACATCTAGAGCAGCTAGATGTGAAAACTGCATTTCTTCATGGAAATCTTGAGGAAGAAATTTACATGCTCCAACCAGAAGGTTTTAAACAAAAAGGAAAAGAGAACTTGGTTTGCAGGTTAAACAAATCTCTGTACGGTTTAAAGCAGGCGCCGCGGTGTTGGTACAAGAGATTTGATTCTTTCATCATTGGCCTTGGATATAACAGACTACACGCAGACCCTTGTGCATATTACAAGAGGTTTGGAGACAATGATTTTGTCATCTTGCTGTTATATGTTGACGACATGTTGGTTGCAGGCCCCAACAAAGATCGTATCAGTAAATTGAAGGCACAACTCGCTAGGGAATTCGAGATGAAAGACCTTGGACCCGCAAACAAGATTCTAGGGATGCAAATTCACCGAGATAGAGTTAGTAGGAAAGTTTGGCTTTCACAGAAAAGTTATGTGAAGAAAATCTTGCAAAGGTTCAATATGCAAGATTGTAAGCCAATATCAACCCCGTTTCCTACTAATGTCAAGTTATCCTCCAAGATGAGCCCTAGCAGTGAAGAAGAGAGGATGGAGATGTCTCGAGTACCGTATACATCAGCAGTGGGAAGTTTAATGTTCGCGATGATTTGTACAAGACCAGACATTGCACATGCAGTGGGAGTAGTGAGTCGGTACATGGCGGAACCTGGTAGAGAGCATTGGGAAGCTGTGAAGAGGATCTTTAGATATCTTAAAGGAACCTCGGATGTTGCATTATGTTATGGGGAATCGGGTTTAACTGTCAAGGGATATGTTGATTCTGATTACGCAGGTGATCTTGACGGAAGTAAATCAACCACCGGGTATGCATTTACACTTTCTGGCGGAACAGTAAGCTGGGTTTCAAAACTGCAGTCAGTTGTCGCTATGTCAACTACAGAAGCAGAATATGTTGTAGCTGCTCAAGCCAGCAAAGAAGCAGTATGGTTGAAGATGTTGTTGGAAGAGCTCGGGCACGAACAAGAGAAAATTACTCTATTTTGTGATAATCAGAGCGCCTTGTATCTAGCAAGGAATCCAGCATTTCATTCAAAGACAAAGCATATACGAGTTCAGTATCACTTCGTTCGTGAGAAAGTGGAAGAGGGAACCGTGGATATGCAGAAAATTCATACTGATGATAACATGGCAGATTATCTGACGAAAGCAATCAACTGTGACAAGTTCATATGGTGCCGATCCTCATGCGGCCTAGCGGAAACGTAAGCAATATGGAAGTGCAAGGAAGGATAACGGTGTGAAGATCGATTTAGCTTCAATCAGATCTTCAAGTGGGAGATTGTTAAATATAGATAAGATAGATGGTCTAGAACTTGGACAACTTGCACAATTGAAGCCTTTTGATTGAATGGTGAAAAAGAATGCACGTTCATGTGCTTTGCATTTTGTGGTTGTCATTGAGTTGGCTATTTACAAGGTTGCCATACACTTCTACTATAAATAGAGGAGTGCATTTCACTTTGAAATCATCCCATTTCCAACTTAGACACACAAGTTTGGATCTTATTTCTTTCTCCTAGTGTGAGTAAAATAGAGAGTTTGGTATATTTCCTAGTACAAGAGATATAAAGTTGTATTATCCTTGTAACTAGAGAAAAGGTGTAACTCCTAGTTTTACATAGTGAAACGTATCTTTCCTTGCTCGTGGTTTTTACCCTATTGGGGTTTTTCCACGTTATATCCGTGTGTCATCTTTTATTAGCATTTCATAATTTAGTTGCGGGTTTGCTTCAGTCCGAGGTCACTTTTCTCAACAGCCTTGACCCGAACCAGTGTGAACCCGGTTTGTATCAAAAGACCTGAACTTTTATGAGGACCAATAAACTAACACGCATCATGGGTTAAAAATCGAGCCACATTACCTGAAACAGAAGAAATTGAATGCAGGAATCATTGCTGAAAACATAAATGAAACGGCCGCAAACATATGGGCCTAGGGTGATAAGCAATGGAATATATCTAGGAAATATTTCATAGGATACATACACGGAAGAGATACTAATTCATTTGACCTGCGCATTTTATATAATATATGCTATATGGCACTATAATAACTTATTAGCAGTGTACATTCTCAATTGAAAACAAAGTAACAAACATACAGTTACCAACAAAGCTTCTCAGTAAATAACATTTTCCAATAATATTTGCCATTTTGCAGACCCTAACCTCACAAGGAACTGCCAAAGAATTCAAACTAATCAGAAACATTGTTTTCTGTCAACTCATGTCTTTTTTCACCAACTTATTCAAACGGGCTTAAATTGTGGTTTCCAGAAATGGATAATCAGTGTACCCGAGAACAGGATCAGGTGTATAAAATGTCTCCCTGTTGTACTTGTTAAGTGGAGCGTTAAGCTCGAATCTTTTTGGCAGATCTGGATTTGCCAAAAACCAACGACCATAAGCTACAAGATCTGTCCGGTTTTCAGCCACAGCTTTGTTACCATCTTCCCTATCATATCCTCCAGCAGAAATAAAGGCCCCTTTAAATGTTTTCCTCATTGGCAGAAGACTATCAGGGACTTCACTTTTCTCACCTAATACTATCATCCTTGGTTCGACCATATGGCAGTACAGAATTCCATATGAATTCAAGGCCTCAGTCATGTAAAGACCTAGAGCATTTGGATTTGAGTCACCTGATTGCATGTAGTTTGCAAATGGGGAAAGTCTGATTCCTACTCTGTCTGCTCCTATCTCGTTAACAACCGCATCAACTACTTCTAAAGCGAATCTGCAACGGTTTTCTAGAGAGCCACCATACTTATCCGTCCTGTCGTTTATTTCGTCTTTCAGAAATTGGTCAATTAGATATCCATGAGCACCATGTATCTCAACTCCGTCGAAACCTATATGTTTCAAAATAAGACAAACACGATCTCAGTTTTTCATAATACTTATTTAATGGAAGTTTTCAATCTCTAAAATTTAACCAAAGGGTACTTTAGATATTTGAACACTTTCCTAATCAATGTGTCTGGCGTAAATCGCAGATCTCTTAGAAAGGAGGGAGTATGGTGCCAACATAGTTTTCATCTCATATACGTTTCACTTTTCAGAAGTTAATATGGAACTTAAAGTGGTTAACTTTTGTTCCTTTCAGCTCGTATGTGTTAGCGTCAATGTTTCCTTACCCACTCTTGAGATGTACATAAAGATACTACACATAATCAGTAATTATTCTTACCAGCTTCAATTGCATTTCTTGCAGCAAGTCTAAAATCATTAACAATTAGAGGAATCTCCTCTGTCCTTAGCCTCCTTGGAGGTGTAAATTGTGCAACATCAATGCCGTTGCTTCATACTTGAGGTGTTAGTTCTTTGTCTGAAGAAGATATTGGGGCTTGGCCATTTGGCTGAAAACCTGTTCAACAGATGATGAATATATGATGCAAGTTAATTAAAAACAGAAAAAGTTAAAAGACAGCATAAATCATGGCAAATCCATATACTGTACTAATTTAGACAAAGAATATACCAGCATTTGAAACCCTTCCAACATGCCAAATTTGACAGATAAAGATTCCGCCTTTAGCATGAACAGCATCAACAATAGGTTTCCAGGCCTCAACTTGTTCTTTCGTCCATATACCTGGTGTATCTGGATACCTTAAACAAGGAGGACGGCACACATAGACAAATTTAGCTCTAAATCTTGTATAAAAAAAGAGTTATGTAATTCAAAGTGAGTGGTATTATAAGATATATGTACCCTTGGGCAGTATCTGAAACTCCAGTGGCTTCAGAAATAAGAAGGCCGCCTTTGGTTGTTCTTTGTGAATAATACAAAATAGCATGCGGCTGTGGGACATTACCGAAGGATCTTTGCCTTGTTAACGGCGCCAAAACAACTCTGTATAAGATAGGAGGTATGCATCAAGTGATTATTTTAGCCCAAAAAGAGATTATAACGATACAAAACATTAACCGAACAATACCCTCCTATACTTATAGTTAAGATCATAATTGCAAACGCTAAATTAAGGCATGTATGATTGGAAAATTCTGCATTTATCATCAATAATCAGATGTCTTACTCCAATATTTTTGCTTCTGGTTTTAACATTAAGTAATCAAAATGCCGTAACTAAAAGATGTGTTTCTTCTTAAGAATAACATTTAAATTAATAACAATAATCAACATCTCTTTTCCGAGAAATAATGATCATCAACATGTATGTTTATATTAATTTAGTTCAATTCTTTGATTCAATCCATTAGTACTTGTTCTTAATCGATAAGTTTATATTCACATTAATTTCTTCTCTAGAGCCACGTGGAGGATAGCATACATATATACACAACGCAACAACTAAATTTTCATTGTTACTCCAACGCCTATACACGTCCCTTAATCTTAAATGCTGAAAATTAAACATGCAAATTATATTCACTGCTTACTGTTGGTATTTTAGTGTAAAATAGATTGAGTTTAATATGCATATAAGGGTCGACACTTATATGAATATTAACTGGACTAACGGGGGTTCCAAGGGGGCGGTAGCCCCCTTGGTGGGGGTTCGGGGGCAACGCCCCTGAGAGAAGCAGGGTCCAAGGGGCGGCAGCCCCTGGCAGGGTCCAAGGGGCAGCGCCCCTGGCTATGTCAAAAATTCCTCAGAAAATTATATTTTCGGAAATTGAGGGACTAAATTTTGACAGCTTGAAACCTTGAAACTGCCAAAAGGCAGTTAACCCTAACTTGAATATACAGAAGAACAACAGAAGGAAAGAGTAACGTTTTTCTTTGATTTACAGAAACATAGAACAATATACACAAACTTGAATCAATTAGATTTTATCTGGTCGTTAATTGGTATCCACTCCAATTTAATCGATCTGAAAGCGTTCATACTCGTGACTTCTAATTGCTATCAGGATACCCTATCACCCCACATACGACACATAAACAACACTTACCTGGGGCGGATGCATGCCTACTATAGGGTGGCCGGACCAACAAGATGAGATTTTAGTGTATTGGGTACCTAACATATGTGGAGTACCCTCATTGGATTGTGAAGTGTCCCTCACCCACACATTAATGCCCAACATTAAACACTCTAAAACTAAATCCTTAGTAACAATACTCGATTTATCATTTCGATCCTAGTTTTTTTGCCGCATTTTGTTGCTATTGTCAAAAAAATAATTTTTACCCCCCACAATCTAATTTCCTGGTTCCGCCAATGCTGCTTAGCTATAAATAATACATCACTCGCTAACATTAACTTCCAATACCAAAACATTCCAATTTAAGAATAGTAAAAACGTTAAGAATAGGTACATAGAGCTAGCACAACAATAATACATTAAAGAATAGTAAAACTGTAAAAGCGTTACTAGTAAATACTAAATAGACCAAAGAAAAAAAATAATAAAAAAAAAAAAAAAAAAAAAAAAAAAAAAAAAATAGTGACAGACCTGTGAGAGAGATTAAATTTTCCCAACTTGTAGGGAGTGATAAGAGGGACTGGAGCAACTTTGTCAGCCATTCCAACTTCTGATATTGATTCTAAGCTTTATTATATGTCGATGAATAAATGAATGGAAGTGGGTACGTTCATTTAATTTTATAGGTGCCGAATCTTGTATGAACAAGACAAGTAAAATAAAGCCCACCAAACTTCATTGACCACAAATGCATTAATTCCTCATTTTAAAATTTAGACACCTTTGATCCTTTAACTTTCACCTTCTTTGAATAAAGTTATTCAATGTTTTTGTTTTTCAAATGAATGAGTAATAAAGATTGTTCTTGATAGGTGTCTTTTTATCATTTTATCAATTATTATTATTATTATTATTATTATTATTATTATTATTAATAATAAGGTTTTGGAGTGTTAGATCAACCATATAAGTTTTATTAAAAAAAATTATATAGTAATCCAGTATTGAATTTGTTGATGCAAATAATAGAAAGAATTCTAAAAGAAGAGAGATGATGCAATAAGTTAGATGGCGCATCATTATAATGTTAAAATGTTGAAATCCGTTACTTTTCTCAATTTATATTCGAATATCTTTCTCATTCTTTTATAAATTAATATCGTATTATAGAGCACTAGGTGCTCACAAGTCATATGGTTCATGTTGCAGAAAAAAATGTTATCACCTTAGTATCTTTCCTATATAACTCATAGTATAACTCAAACCAAAAAACACCCTCATTCAAAAAGTTGGTGTTATATGACAACATCTGGCTCACACATAACCCAATAAAACAAAAATAATAAAAAATTAAAAACGGATAACTTGGTTACCGGAGACGTTTTGTATTGGGATGATGTATTTGCTACTCGAGTTGAGATCAATGTAGAACCAAAATTATCTAAAGATCTTATAAACCAATCCTATCCACTCATTTTTCATCAAAATAAAAAACTCGCTTTCCACATCTTTTTTAAAAATTAAATATCTTGCAAACGGTAAATTGTCAAGTGAAAAAAAAAAAAATCACCATCACGACAAGTATTTTTCTTTTATTTTTCAGTAGACGGGTACTTCGATATACTTTTGATGATTTTTTTTCCAGTTACGTCTAGAAAAATGGCATGTGATTTGTGTCACAAATCACATATGATTTCATAAATCACATGTAATTTTTTCAGACGTAACTGGAAAAAAAATCGAAAAAAGAATTTCGGTGAAAGTAAATCGAAGTGCCCGTCTATATAAATATGATTTAATTCTCGTCGCAATGATATAATTCATTTTTGCGTAACAATTAATGGTTTGCGAGATATTTAATTTTAAAAAAAATGTAATTTTTTTTTTAATATCAAAACATGACCATAATTGGTTCATTGGATCTTTAGAGAATATTAGATTTACATTGAATTTTTCTCTAGCTACTCTCTATCTCTTAAAATATAGTCTGTATTTTTACGTTGAGATGTCTTAAAATAATTATTCACTTTTTATTTGAATTGATTTAAAAAACTTATTAGATAGAGTTGATATTTGATTGATTATTTTTTGTCTGATGACAATAATTTAGAGACGGAATGAGTTATATTATTCGTCTGCATAAAAATCTCAAAAAAATAGGTTAAATGTCGAAAGCGAGAGTTCAATATTTTAATATGTCTTCTTTTATGAGAGAATTTTAATATGTCTTCTTAAAACATATATTACTAGAAAATGATGATGCCTGCCTTTTGCATGAATGTGGACTAAAATATGAAACACAGCCAATGGCGCAAGTGATGACTTCACCAAGGAAAGTGACATTTTTTTTTTATTTGTGCATGTGTTTCTTATCATATTTCACTCTGAGACAGATAGTTCTATAAATCTCATTTTTGCCACATAAATTTACAACAGGTTTGAAAGTGTTAGAATTAAAGAATCATGACAATCATATAAACAGGTAAACACATATGCGGAAGCAAAGGAACATCTATAACATATTAAATATTAACATAAATTAAATAGGAACGTACAGTGAGATTCTAGCTGAACAAGAATCAAACTTTAATAACTTTGATCAAGTGATGAACCCTAATTAGGGTTTATGAGGATCAATGAATAACCCCTTACCGATTTTGTTATTCGATCCAAGTTATTAACTATAGTGAGTTAATACAACGTTCTTGTACACACGAATTATAACGAATTAATATGATTGCAAGATCAAAACAAACACAATGATTTTTGTATGACAAAAATCGATCCAAGCACCCTTTAGGGTTGTTTAGTCGATCGTTTAAGGTAAAAGGGAAGAGAAGGAAAAACCAATTTAGGGTTATGTGTACAAGAGTGAAAAACAATGACCCTTGGTTTTGTATATATACTAGTTGAGAATCTTGGAGAACAAGTTGGAGTGGGATTAGGTTTCCCCTTGGTGTGTTCGACCAGCCACAAGCCCAAGGAGGCCAATCCGGAACCTTTTTGTTCACTAATTACAACCTAGTCATTCTCGTTTGCCCATTAGTCTATTTCGCTAAGTACTAACGACCGTTAGTCATTTATTGTGTTTAAATAAATAATTATATATATCTAACCACTGCTACAAAAAGTTTTATTGGTCACGCCAAAAATGTATGATGATATGCATATAGTCACACACGTTTTTTTCGTTGTGTGTCGCCATAGGTCCTGCCACCGTAGGTGGCATATGGTCACATTGTTGAGTTTGTGGCCTTTTCCATCGAAAAAGAGTGACCAAAACCCCGAATATGTGTGACAAATTAGGCACAAGTTTTGTTGGACTAGTCATTATCAGTGACCGTAAACACTTTATAGTCACACGAATGTTTTTTTAGAGTAACTATTTTTCAACATTTGGCCACATAAATATATAATATATGTGACATTTGAGATGATATATTCAAGTAAATGTGTATTTTGTGTGACTATTTCCCGTCCTGTGGCCACATGAATATACAATAAATGTGACGTTTGTGATGATTTAGTCACAAAATGGGTGTTGTTTTTTTAGAGTTAGTCACATACAATTTAACACAAAGTGGCCAAAAGTGTTAATAAGTGTGACCATATGCTGTTTAAAGTGACGAAATGTGTATTTTGTGTGACTATTGATCATCCAATGGCCACATGAAGTTTACGTTTGCGTGGCCTTTTGTAATATTTAGTCACTCAAAGCATGTTTATTTTGGGTATTTAGTCACATACCATTAAGCAAACAGTGGCCAAAAGTGTTAATAAGTATGACCATATGCTGTTTAAAGTGAAGAAATGTGTATTTTGTGTGACTATTGATCATCCAATGGCCACATGAAGTTTATGTTTGCGTGGCCTTTTGTAATATTTAGTCACACAAAGCATATTTCTTTTGGGTATTTAGTCACATACAATTAAGCAAACAGTGGCCAAAATCGTTAATAAGTGTGACCATATGCTGTTTAAAATGAAGAAATGTGCATTTTTGTGACTATTGATCATCCATTGGCCACATGAAGTTTATGTTTGCGTGGCCTTTTGTAATATTTAGTCACACAAAGCATATTTGTTTTGGGTATTTAGTCACATACAATTACGCAAACAGTGGCCAAAAGTGATAATAGGTGTGACCATATGCTGTTTAAAGTGAACAAATGTGTATTTTGTATGACTATTGATCATCCAATGGCCACATGAATTTTATGTTTGTGTGGCCTTTTGTAATATTTAGTCACACAACGAATTAAGAAAACAGTGACCAAAAGTGTGACTATATGCATCTTTTAGTCACATTTAAAATATCAATATATATTAAAACAAATTCAAATACAATAAAACTGGAATGTATATAACTGAACCAAATATAAAATTGGCCATCCTTTTATACACCAAGGAGTCCTAGTCGGCTTACAATAGTTTTCTAATTAAGTATCTATAATCTTTTCCAGAAACAACTAGCTAGCAACTTCGAGCCGTCTTGATCTCTGAGCAGTACCAACTGTCACTAGCAGTAGTAACTTTTGTACTAGCAGTAGTAAATACTTGGCACATTTTCTTTGAAGTTCATGAGCAGCACTAAATCCATCTAAGCAATATTAACACAAACATGAGCAGCAGTAATTCAAACAACATCATGAAAACTTTTAATCCAAAACAATGAACATAATAATAAAATTTGCAGTTAAACTTACAAGTTTTTCTCCCATTGATCTAATCTCATCATCTGGATATAAAAGCCTTGAAAATGTAGGTTGCTGCATATCAACAATAACCACATCAGGATGAGAGCAAAACTAGAACATGTCAAAGCACACAACATGACATAACTAGATGAGCATACTGGAATAAAGTTCTTGATTAGATGCTAGAAAACCTTCATCTCTAAAAAGTATGTGGTTATATATATTTTTGACGGGTGCATCTATTTCTTGACATTTGACATAGAGACATTATTACCTTGTCTTTTGTCATGTGCATCTAGTTTGTTAGGCGCCACTAGTTCAACTATATGCTGTTTTGGTGGTTTTGAGTCGTTTGATTCGCCACTTATTCAACTATCTGCTTTGGTGGTTTTGAGTCACTTGATGTGCCACTGGTTCAACTATCTGCACAAACAAGGTCTATGGTATTTTCCTTGAATAAAGTGAAAGTAAAAGAGGGCAAAACGCATAAAAAAATATCAATTACCTGTGCTCTTACTTTTTCCAGATCCAATGTATTTTCATCTGAAGTAAATTTTATATGGTATAAAACTTACTATATCTAATGTATATTTAAAGAGTTGTATATATTTGACATTAACTATTTAACAACAAAATCACAAAGTTCAGAGCCTTTGGACTTATAAGTGTATCACCATTGGGCCAATCCAACCTGACTCCCACCCTACCAAAATTTGATGTTTTGAACTATTACCTAACCTGCCTAGCTATTTTGCCACCTCTAACTATGAGCATATGAAACAAAATCGTAAGGTGCTATAAAGAATGCAGATGAATTAAGAATGGAAAAGATAAGCGGAAAAAATCAAATAGACCAACGTAACTACTTGATTAGAAACAGGAACCCAAGCATATAATCACCGATGTACCCAGGAACCCAAGCATATAAATTATACTGACCCGGGCGGACCTTCTTAATCTCAAAGTAACCTTTATCGTCGTTTTGAGTCCAAAACTGATAGCCGTGATTATGTAAAATAAGGTATAGATTAAACTCTAGGAATGGTTTATAAAGGTACAAGTAACTTTGTCCCAACCACCGAACTAAAAATGGAAAAGATAAGCTGAAAAAATCAAATAGACCAACGTGATTACTTGATTAGAAATAGCTATATTTTTTGATAGTCAGATCTTGGTCTTTTTCCGATTTTTGGCTTTCTTACAATCGATTCTGCATCTTTTATTTGTAATAGTGAGCTCAATACCGCCACCGCCGTATATTATCAGTCGCAACCATCACCGCCATTGTAATTGAGACCCCAAATCCAGAAATGAACCAGTATTTATAGGCAAACGAATCTGGCATCAGGAGCGTGTCGGCCCCATTAAATGGCCGTCGGCCCTCTTAATTGTTAAGGGGGCCTCCCTCCTGTAACGGCCAGAATGTTTG
>JARVZY010004115.1:20000-27500 GCA_030686995.1 Artemisia argyi
AAAAATTCCCGATCAAAATAAATAAAGAAATGTAAAAAATGCTAGACCATCCCCTATTTCTATGTTATACACTTTTTCAATCAAAAATCCGGGTATCAAATCCAACGAACCCATCATTTGAATCAACAGGTAAAAAAGAAAACCTATGGGACGGAAATAAATAGAACTGCTTATCACGATGAATTATATTTGTTCGATACAATGTTGTCAATATAAACGTTAAGAAAGGAATACGATGGAAAAAAAAAACAAGAACTTAAATTGAAAGAATAGTAAAAAAGGGACTTGTGTTGGATTGGCACTGCATATACATATATACTAAAAATTTTAGTTTAGATGGAGAATAAACAAAGAAGAAGTAGAAAAAGTATTTATGCAATCAAGAGTGTATTGAATCCATATAGAATAAAGAACTTCGATTCCTTGTTTCTTACTTGATATTAGAGGTCGAATGAAAACCATCCAATTGCAGGTAATGCCAAAATAGTTCTATTTTGTGAGGATGAATCAAATAAGGGTTTCCTTAGAAAAGGATTCTATCAAAAAAGATTCTATCAAAAAGGATTCTATAAAAACAATGATAACTAGATACGAATAGAAGAAGAAAAGAAGGAAATAAAAAAACATAGTATAGAAAAGATATCCAAAATGATATAGAAATCATTATCCTACCCTTATTTTTTATTTCCTTAATTTAATTGAATTTCATTTGATTAGGGCAAAACCTCTGCCTTTTTTAAAATATCCTGAACAGTTCCTGTAGGTTGAGCACCTTTTTCAAGGAAATAGAGAATAGCGGGAACGTTTAAATAAGTTTGATTCTTGATCGGATCATAAAAACCCACTTTCTGAAGATCTCTTCCTTCTCTTCGGGATCGAACATCAATTGCAACGATTCGATAGACGGCTCATCGGGATAGATGTAGATGAAAAAGAACCCCCCCCCCCTAGAACCGTATAGGAAGTTTTCTCCTCGTACGGCTCGAGAAAAAATGATGTTTTGTCTATGGATAAAATTAGAATTAGAATAAATAGAAAATCTGTAAAATGAATTATTCTATAATATAATTTCAAATTTCAATTTAACTCATAGTCATTTTTATTTAGCTGCGTTGCTGAAAAAAAATCATTTGTACTCATAACTCAAGTTCAATAATATAATAATAATAATTCTCAAATATATTAAAGATTTTTAAGATATTTTTTTATTGAGTGGTCTTTAACCCACCGTTTTTGTCTCGTTTAAAATTTATTTGGATTCTTTATTCGGATCCGTGAGACAATTGAAGTGGTGTTTCCTTGTTCTGGGATCCTTTATTTTTGTTTTAAATCATTGGGTTTAGACATTACTTCGGTGCTTCTTAATCCTTTCAAAATGGTAGCAACATACCCCTTTTGGGATTTCTTTCTATCAAAGAATCATACCGAGGTTGATTCATGCGCGATACACTGTCGATCGAAAAAGTTTTAGCCGTTCCAACAATTTTGAAAATTTGTTGGAATGGAATCCTTTCGATTTCTATATCGAAGATATACTTACGAAGTTGTTCCAATTTATTAATTGGCATTAACCCTAGATCGTTGCCCCTGAGAAATTAATAAATACTTTCTACTCGAGCTCCATCATGAACTATTTACATTAGAACCCAATAAAAAAAGAAGGGTTCTAGTAGAATAGAACAAACGACGTCGAGCCAAGAGCACCTTCATTCCTATATAAAATGGTGGATGTAACAATAAGAATCCACACCGGATCATGTCCTTCAAGTCGCACGTTGCTTTCTACCACATCGTTTTAAACGAAGTTTTACCATAACATTCCTCTAATTTGGAACCAGTATGGAATTGATTCAATTATGGAATCATGAATAGTCATTGGTTCAGTCGGTACAGAGACATAGTTATTTATATTTAATAGAGAATATCTACACAGATAATAAAGATTTTTCTGAATAAATTTTAGCAAAATGCCGTCTTTTTTTGTCTGAATATAACATTTTTCTATAAATCTCTATCTCAAAAAAATATCTAACAGAAATATTAAGAAATCCAAATATAGAAATAACATAACTAACAGAAATCGCACAAATAAAATAAATAAATAAATTCTATTTGACTCTGCCTCTTCAAGTGACTCAATAAGATAGACTGACCATTTTCAACTTCCCAACCTAGAAGGAATCATTACAAATCTTGATAGTTGAAAAAGTTTTCTACTTCTACATCATTCTTTGAGTCAAGTTTTACTCCTTTTTATTATCATAAAAAAGCAAGATCTCTCTTTCTTTTCAAATGGAATTGTCAATGATGCAAAGCAAATAAGCTAAATAGATCGAACAATAAAAAGAAATATCATTGTTAAATATTTAAATTTTCATATTTTAGGGATGCAATTTAGTTTTCACAAAAATGGAAACACTATTGTCACTGAAATAGGATAACCATACATACCTATAGGCTAAGCACTTCCTCGTTTTATATGTATTTTCATATTTTTTTAACCTGAGGTTAAGTAATCTTTTTCCAACTGTGATCTATGCCCCATTTTCTATGGGTCACAAAAGGGTTCAGTTACTTTTGCATGTCATTTGAACTCGATTTAGTTTGGTTTGTGAAAAAGTCAGATATGATTCCGCGAAGAATAAAAAAAGTCTATCCAAACCTTGAAACAGAACCTTGTTGAACAAAAAAGAAGTATTAGAATACAATGGATATGCTCTGGGACGGAAGGATTCGAACCTCCGAATAGCGGGACCAAAACCCGTTGCCTTACCGCTTGGCTACGCCCCATTTCTATTTTTATTGGATACTTATACTATTAAAGAATAATATTGGTATTAAGTGTTCGTCAATTCCAGTCCAACTATAGAAAATCTTTATTCTTTATAGAATCTATTATAGATTCGTGCTAGGATTTTGGCATGTGTATCTCTAGAATTAATTCAATGGAATTTATTGATCATTACATATAATTCAATTAAGATATTGTATGAAAGTATGATTTCTTCTATTCTCCTTTGAGAATCGGAGGATTTTTGATTGAGCGGAAAAAGAAGGATTTTTTGTCTACCTTACTTTACTTCATTTTTCCTTATATCAATAACTCAATCAAAATGCAATTATCTCGACGAAAAAAATGTCTGTTATGCTTAATATCTTTAGTTTGATCTGTCTTAATTCTGCCCTTTATCCGAGTAGTCTTTTCTTGGCCAAATTGCCCGAAGCCTATGCTTTTTTGAATCCAATCGTAGATGTTATGCCAGTCATACCCCTGTTCTTTTTTCTTTTAGCCTTTGTTTGGCAAGCTGCTGTAAGTTTTCGATAAGATCTTTAATACTATCCTAGAAAATTCATATTTATTCGAGAAAAATTATAACAATTGATAAGATCAAATAAGTCTGACAGTATGAACCTTCGATTCAAACATTGAAATTCTCGGATAGCCACGAGACGCCCTATTTCCTGATTTTAATCCTTTTTACGGCGAAATACCTTATTAGCTTCGGGTCCCTTACAATATCTAATTTGGGTATGAAAGTGATTTGTGGTAATCAAAGACTCTGATTACAAATTTCAACTTCATTTGAATTTCTGAACATTCTTTTCTATTTCTAGAATTCTTTTCTTGGTGTCAAAATAGGATATGTGATATAAAAATGGAGGATCTATTGTCTTTTCTCGTTTTTCTTTTTCAAAAAATGATCTTGGAGGTTGTGTAATGCTTACTCTCAAACTTTTCGTTTATACAGTAGTAATATTCTTTGTTTCTCTCTTCATCTTTGGATTCCTATCCAATGATCCAGGACGTAATCCTGGACGTGAAGAATAATTTTTTTGTTTTTATTGCTTGATTTTATAATTTTCTTAAGATTTTTTTTAGCTATTCCACACATTTAACAAGGAAAAAATAAAAAGGGGTTTGCAAAATTTGAAAGAAAAAATGGAAACTCATCAACGGAAACGGAAAGAGAGGGATTCGAACCCTCGGTACGAATAACTCGTACAACGGATTAGCAATCCGCCGCTTTCGTCCACTCAGCCATCTCTCCCAATTGAAAAAGATAATTACTATGTTACATTACACATCAAGTAAGGATTAAAGAAAGTATTTCTTTCACATTCTTTATCGTTATTATATAATTAGCAATTCAATTTAGATGCTCGAAAGATCCAAATAGAAAGATAAATAAAGAACACCTTCTTTCTTTTATTTTGTTCGAAGTGCCTTTTGGGCCTGGCCCGGTCAATACCCAGCCAGGCCTTTTTTTGTTCCAACGAATTCCCTTTATTTATAGGCAACATACTATAATATAAATAGCCAATTTGGTATCTGTATAAGAATATCCGTTCTGGGGTTTACATATACCTATAATTTTTGTTATAATGGAAATTGAGAAGGATTTTTGATTAAAAAAATAAATTAAGTATGTATCAAAAAATTTTTGCTTATTCTTATGTCATTAGGCAAACCAAAATTGATATTCAAATCCAAGAATAATTCACGAATTGTCAGTCAATAAATAGTTAATGGTTCCCATAAATTTAGGCTTTTTGAGTGAAAATATACATTTGATTTTTCAATATAAAAGTGAGTGGAAGTTTGTGTGTTTTGAGATACTATACAATCAATCGAAGGGGCAGATCAAATACAATCAAAAGGGGAAAAACGGTTTCTTTTCTAATTTTTTCTAAATTTAGAAAAAAGGATTAAAAAGGGATGCAAGTACAATAAACTCAAGTTTACTAATACAACTCAAAAAGGGAAATTTTTATCCTATTGTGTATCGTTTTGGCGGCATGGCCGAGTGGTAAGGCGGGGGACTGCAAATCCTTTTTCCCCAGTTCAAATCCGGGTGCCGCCTCATCAACAAACGAATCGAAATCTCTTGTTCTGTTCCGCTATTTTTTTATGTTCTGGGGATTTTGTAAAAGATTGGAAATCTTTGAATCTAAAATTCAAAGAAAGATTATAATGGTCGAAGCAAGACTTCCAGATTCTCTTCTACTGCTAATGTAATGTCTATTGATTGGGTCTTGAATTACATTGGATAACCGGCCGAGAATTCCACTACTAGTTGGGAAAGTACTTTCTATACTGTAATCTACATATATAGACTCGCGAGAATCTCTGAGTGTTCAGGCATTCAATCACTATTAGATTGAGATTGGATAGATAATTTACCTTTTATAGAAAATAAAAAAAAAAGCCCAAAACAATTTTTACCCCTCGTCAAGAGTATAATATACTATATCCCAACTCCTTCAGAGAGACAATCGGGAAAGGGTACGGATTATAAATCATATAGGAATTTTTAAAATCCATTTATTTGATTGATTCATCAATAGTGTTCGCCCAGAATCCCTTTTTGACTCTGGACCATTCATTCTACTATTATTAGTGAGCAATAATGGAATAATTCTATCATAGAGATAAGGGACATAATTCACATGGATATAGTAAGTCTCGCTTGGGCTGCTTTAATGGTAGTCTTTACTTTTTCCCTTTCACTCGTAGTATGGGGAAGAAGTGGACTTTAGAAGCACTCCTAATTTAGTTGAGAAATGAAAAGGTATCAATTGTTTTATAGATCGTTCTGCAACGCATTCTTTATTTAAATTGAAATAATTTTCAAATAAAAATATCTTCATTTCGAAATTCCATTAGATTCTAGTGGAGAAATGTATTCTATAACAGTAAAACAATTATTTCAGATTCATTGGAAGTTTTCAGATTCATTGGAATATAAATATATATATATATATAAATGTATGAAAGAAAAGATTGGGTCCTACGTCAATTCCAAATATGGATTAATAACTACATATATTGAATTGAAGATTGAAGATAGAAGCTAATATAGCATACCCTTTTTATTAGAAAGTCAAGTACAACTTTATACACTACTATAACACTAATAGAGAGTATGGTAAGTAATAAAGCAATTTCTTACTTACCATACTCTCGGATCTCATAGAATATCGCCGATTATAGCCCCTTGATTTCAGCAAAAATAGAATACTTTTCTTTTGATTTCTTCAAAGAATTCAGAAGTCGAGTTTCATTTAAAGTAATTAATTAATTATTTTGACTTACTGTTTTTACGTAAATTATAAGTAGAAAAGCAGTAGGAACTAAAATGAACAGTGCAGTAGCAATAAATGCAAGAATATTTACTTCCATAATCTCATCGTTTTTTTTTATTTCACAATACAATAACTCGGGATTTAATCCCATAGAGATGATAAATCTTTCACCTGTCAATTCAATGAATGCATTACCTATCGATGATATTGAATCGGATCAATATCATGAATAACAATATCTGAGCTATTAAATTAATTAGTCGTGGAGAATTAATAGTATATAACATATGAAGATCTTTTATCCATACCGAATCCAAGATAGGATTCCCGGACCAATCAAAAATTCCTTTATTTATCCTTCTTTTCTGTTCTTTCTTTTCTATAACCTACCTTAGGTCTTCCTTCTAGAACCATCAAATGAAGTATAATCTAACCCGTCCGTTTCCATTAACTACAAAACCCCACCAACAAACAATACAAGCGAAGTGGAAAAAGACAGGAATTAGGTTTTAAATTTTAGTGATCCTCTTTTCTTTGGAAGACAAAACAAAGAAGTATGAGAAAGACGAGTCGCGGCCGAAAAGATGAAATATTCTGTCAACTTCACTATTTTAGTTATTTTCATTTTATTTTAGGGTGTGTTCTTTCTTCGAGAGAATCCTGAAAAAAAAAAAATAGAGGGAAACCCCTTCGGAATTCAATTATTCTCTCTGTCCCTTCATTTCACAGAAAATGGAGAGGCGAATTGATGTACTTATTGGATCCGTCGGGACTGACGGGGCTCGAACCCGTAACATCCGCCTTGACAGGGCGGTGCTCTAGCCTATTGAACTACAATCCCAGGGAAATAAGAAGAGATCTAGCAGAAAATTTAGATTCTTTTTTTTATTCTCTTGTCTTGTATCAGGTATTTCTTAAGAACAAGAGGGTTATACCATCTGATAGTAGATTGGCGAATTGTTGGGCCGAGCTGGATTTGAACCAGCGTAGACATATTGCCAACGAATTTACAGTCCGTCCCCATTAACCACTCGGGCATCGACCCAACGCCTAATTCATTTTAGACGTTCCATAATCAACTTCCTTTCGTCTCCCAAGTAGACTTGACAAATACATATCACTTGAAATCAAATATAACATTTGATATAAAATAGAAAGTCTCTTCTGAGTAGACTAATAGAAGGACTTGACAAATACGGATCACTTGATAGAAAATCCCACTCCTATAGTCTTTAGTCTTGGTATACCCCCAGAGGGACTTGAACCCTCGTTTTCTCCGTGAAAGAGAGAGGTCGTAACCACTGGACCATAGGGGCCTATGCCACCTTCATTCATAAATCAACTAGAAATAGGTAATAAGACAAATACCATAGGTAACTAAGGCCACCTTAACTTAATATAACTCAGGCCTGGAGC
>JARVZY010004115.1:32500-42300 GCA_030686995.1 Artemisia argyi
TGAGTAAGGAGTAGATCTTTTTGGAGTTTTATATAATTTGAAATTTGAAAGCGAGAACTCCTTTCTTTTTCTTTGACCTACTTGAGCCGGATGAAAGGAAACTTTCACGTCCGATTTTGAGGGGGGGAGATCCTATCCCAATTTTTATTTTGCTAGGCCCATAGATAAAAAACCCACTTTTTTACGATTACGGGGTTTATTGGAATACGAAATCCAACCCTGGAAATACAGGATCCCCATTTTTTTTACTACCCGGAGCTTCGATACATTTCGAAATCGAGAGATGTCTACCGGGGGGGGCTCTATCAGACAACAATTAGCCAATCTAGATTTACGAAGTATTATAGATTCTTCATTGATAGAATGGAAAGAATTGGAGGAAGAAGAACCCACAGGGAATGAATGGGAAGATCGAAAAGTTGGAAGAAGAAAAGATTTTTTGCTTAGACGCATGGAATTGGCTAAGCATTTTATTCGAACAAATATAGAACCAAAATGGATGGTTTTGCGTCTATTACCAGTTCTTCCTCCTGAGTTGAGACCAATCTATCATATAGATGAGGATAAACTAGTGACCTCGGATATTAATGAAATCTATAGAAGAATTATCTATCGGAATAATACTCTTACAGATCTATTAACAACAAGTATAGCTACGCCAGAAGAATTAATAATATCTCAGGAAAAATTGCTGCAAGAAGCCGTGGATGCACTTCTTGATAATGGAATCTGCGGACAACCGATGAGGGATGATCATAATAGAGTTTACAAGTCTCTTTCAGATGTAATTGAAGGCAAAGAAGGAAGAGTTCGCGAGACTTTGCTTGGTAAACGGGTTGATTATTCAGGGCGGTCAGTGATTGTCGTGGGCCCTTCACTTTCATTACATCGATGTGGATTGCCTCGCGAAATAGCAATAGAACTTTTCCAGGCATTTGTAATTCGTGACCTAATTAGAAAACATCTTGCTTCGAACATCGGAGTTGCTAAAAGTCAAATTCGAAAAAAAAAACCGATTGTATGGGAAATACTTCAGGAAATTCTGGATGACCATCCTGTATTGCTGAATAGAGCGCCTACTCTGCATAGATTAGGCATACAGGCATTCCTGCCCATTTTAGTGGAAGGGCGTGCTATTTGTTTACATCCATTAGTTTGTAAGGGCTTCAATGCAGACTTTGACGGGGATCAAATGGCTGTTCATGTGCCTTTATCTTTGGAGGCTCAAGCAGAGGCACGTTTACTTATGTTTTCTCATATGAATCTTTTGTCTCCAACTATTGGAGATCCCATTTCTGCACCAACTCAAGATATGCTTAGTGGACTCTATTTCTTAACGAGTGGAAATCGTCGGGGTATTTGTGTAAATAGGTATAATCCATGTAATCGTATAAACTATCAAAATGAAGATAATAACTATAAGTATACAAAAAAAAAAGAACCTTTTTTTTCTAATGCCTATGATGCAATTGGAGCTTATCGGCAAAAACGCATCAATTTAGGTAGTCCCTTGTGGCTGCGGTGGCGACTAGATCAACGCGTTATTGCTGCAAGAGAAACTCCCATCGAAATTCACTATGAATCTTTGGGGACCTATTATGAGATTTATGGACACTATCTAATAGTAAGAAGTATAAAAAAAGAAATTCTTTATATATATATTCGAACCACTCTCGGTCATATTTCTCTTTATCGAGAAATAGAAGAAGCCATACAGGGGTTTTGGCAGGGCTGTTGTAATTCTATGCTACCAGGGGGAATTCGAGTCTCACCGGGTTAACTAGGACTATAATTGCAATTGCGGAATTTCTACGTGAATCAAGATCTAGAAAAGGAAGTTTTACAATCACTGACTCAAACCCATTGTCAAATTCTACTCAGCGCAATATGGAGGTACTGATGGCAGAACGGCCCACTCAGGTCTTTCACAATAAAATGATAGACGGAACTGCCATGAAACGACTTATTAGTCGATTTATTGATCACTATGGAATAGGATATACATCACATATCCTGGATCAAGTAAAGACTCTGGGTTTCCGACAAGCTACCGCCGCATCCATTTCATTAGGAATTGATGATCTTTTAACAATACCTTCTAAAAGATGGCTAGTTCAAGACGCTGAACAACAAAGTTTTATTT
The DNA here is from genome assembly GCA_030686995.1 of Artemisia argyi. Classification (NCBI taxonomy): domain Eukaryota; kingdom Viridiplantae; phylum Streptophyta; class Magnoliopsida; order Asterales; family Asteraceae; genus Artemisia; species Artemisia argyi. Next base: position 34,644 of record JARVZY010004115.1, read on the forward strand.
TGGAAAAACACCATCATTATGGGAATGTACACGCGGTAGAAAAATTACGTCAATCGATCGAGATCTGGTATGCCACAAGTGAATATTTGCGACAAGAAATGAATCCTAATTTTCGGATGACCGATCCTTTTAATCCAGTCCATATAATGTCTTTTTCGGGAGCCAGAGGAAATGCATCTCAGGTACATCAATTAGTAGGTATGAGAGGATTAATGTCGGATCCCCAAGGGCAAATGATTGATTTACCCATTCAAAGCAATTTACGCGAAGGACTCTCTTTAACAGAATATATTATTTCTTGTTACGGAGCCCGTAAAGGAGTTGTGGATACCGCTATCCGAACATCAGATGCAGGATATCTCACGCGCAGACTTGTTGAAGTAGTTCAACACATTGTTGTACGTCGAACAGATTGCGGCACCGTCCGAGGTATTTCTGTAAGTCCTCGAAATGGAATGATGGCGGACAGGATTTTTATCCAAACATTAATTGGGCGTGTATTAGCAGATCATGTATATATAGGTTCGCGATGCATTGCTACTAGAAATCAAGATATTGGAGTTGGACTTGTCAATAGATTCATAACTTTTAGAGCACAACCAATCTCTATTCGAACTCCCTTTACTTGTAGGAGTACGTCGTGGATTTGTCAATTATGTTATGGCCGAAGTCCAGCTCATGACGACCTGGTCGAATTGGGAGAAGCTGTAGGTATTATTGCAGGTCAATCTATTGGAGAACCGGGCACTCAATTAACATTAAGAACTTTTCATACCGGCGGAGTATTCACAGGGGGTACTGCAGAACATGTGCGAGCCCCTTCTAATGGAAAAATAAAATTCAACGAGGATTTGGTTCATCCGACACGTACACGTCATGGACATCCTGCTTTTCTATGTTCTAGAGACTTATATGTAACTATTGAGAGTGAAGATATTATACACAATGTGTGTATTCCGCCCAAAAGTTTTCTTTTAGTTCAAAATGATCAATATGTAGAATCAGAACAAGTCATTGCTGAGATTCGCGCGAGAACATCCACTTTGAATTTGAAAGAGAAAGTTCGAAAACATATTTATTCTGACTCAGAGGGCGAAATGCACTGGAATACCGATGTGTACCATGCACCTGAATTTACATATGGTAATATTCATCTCTTACCAAAAACAAGTCATTTATGGATATTATTAGGGGAGCCCTGGAGATCCAGTCCAGGCCCCTGTTCGATCCATAAGGATCAAGATCAAATAAACGCTTATTCTCTTTCTGTTAAGCGAAGATATATTTCTAACCCCTCAGTAACTAATAATCAAGTTAGACACAAATTTTTTAGTTCGTATTTTTCTGGTAAAAATCAAAAAGGAGATAGGATTCCTGATTATTCAGAACTTAATCGAATGACATGTACTGGTCGTTGGAATCTCAGATATCCGTCCATTCTCGAGGGGAATTCTGATTTATTGGCAAAGAGGCGAAGAAATAGAGTCATCATCCCACTCGAATCGATTCCAGAAGGAGAGAACCCACTCATACCTTCTTCGGGTATCTCAATTGAAATCCCCAGAAATGGTATTCTCCGTAGAAATAGTATTCTTGCTTATTTTGATGATCCTCGATATATAAGAAAGAGCTCGGGACTTACTAAATATGAGACTAGAGAACTTAATTCAATCGTCAACGAAGAGGATTTGATTGAATATCGAGGAGTCAATGTACTTTGGCCAAAATACCAAAAGGAAGTAAATCCATTTTTTTTTATTCCCGTGGAAGTCCACATTTTGGCCGAATCTTCTTCCATAATGGTACGGCACAATAGTATTATTGGGGTAGATACACAAATAACTTTAAATCGAAGAAGTCGGGTAGGCGGATTGGTCCGAGTGAAGAAAAAAGCAGAAAAAATTAAACTGATAATCTTTTCTGGAGATATCCATTTTCCTGGAAAGACAAATAAGGCATTCCGATTGATACCACCAGGAGGGGGAAAACAGAATTCCAAAGAATACAAAAAATTGAAAAATTGGCTCTATATCCAACGAATGAAACTTTCCAGGTATGAAAAAAATTATTTTGTTTTGGTTCAACCTGTAGTCCCATATAAAAAAACAGATGGTATAAATTTAGGAAGACTTTTCCCGCCGGATCTCTTGCAGGAAAGTGATAATCTACAACTTCGAGTTGTCAATTATATCCTTTATTACGACCCAATTCTTGAAATTTGGGACACAAATATTCAATTAGTTCGGACTTGTTTAGTGCTGAACTGGGACCAAGACAAAAAGATCGAAAAGGCCTGTGCTTCCTTTGTTGAAATAAGGACAAATGGTTTGATTAGAGATTTTCTAAGAATCGACTTAGCGAAGTCCCCTATTTCGTATACCGGAAAAAGAAATGATCTGTCGGGTTCAGGATTGATCTCTGAGAATGGATCAGATCGCGCTAATGTCAATCCGTTTTCTTCCATTTATTCCTATTCCAATCCCAAGCCAAGGATTCAAGAATCCCTTAATCCAAATCAAGGAACTATTCATACGTTATTGAATCGAAATAAGGAATCTCAATCTTTGATAATTTTGTCATCATCTAATTGTTCTCGAATAGGCCCATTCAACGATGTAAAATCAACCAATGTGATAAAAGAATCAATCAAAAAGGACCTGCTCATTCCAATTAGGAATTCGTTGGGCCCCTTAGGAACAGGCTTTCCAATTTATAATTTTGATTTATTTTCCCATTTAATAACCCATAATCAGATCTTGGTAACTAACTATTTGCAACTTGATAATTTAAAACAGATTTTTCAAATACTTAAATATTATTTACTGGATGAAAATGGTAAAATTTATAATCCCTATTCGTGCAGTAACATCATTTTGAATCCATTGAATTTGAATTGGTATTTTCTCCATTACAATTATTGTGAAGAGACATCTACAATCGTTAGTCTTGGGCAGTTTCTTTGTGAAAATGTATGTATAGCCAAAAAAGGACCGCATTTAAAATCGGGTCAAGTTCTAATTCTTCAAGTTGACTCTGTGGTAATACGATCGGCTAAGCCTTATTTGGCTACTCCAGGAGCAACTGTTCATGGGCATTATGGGGAAATCCTTTACGAAGGAGATACATTAGTTACATTTATATATGAAAAATCCAGATCTGGTGATATAACCCAAGGTCTTCCAAAAGTGGAACAGGTGTTAGAAGTGCGTTCAATTGATTCAATATCGATGAATCTCGAAAAAAGGATTGAGAGTTGGAATAAATGTATAACAAGAATTCTTGGAATTCCTTGGGCATTCTTGATTGGTGCTGAGCTAACTATAGTGCAAAGTCGTATCTCTTTGGTTAATAAGGTCCAAAAGGTTTATCGATCCCAGGGGGTGCAGATACATAATCGGCATATAGAAATTATTGTACGTCAAATAACATCAAAAGTATTGGTTTCAGAAGATGAAATGTCTAATGTTTTTTCGCCCGGAGAACTTATTGGATTGTTGCGAGCGGAACGAATGGGGCGCGCTTTGGAAGAAGCGATCTGTTACCAAGCCGTCTTATTGGGAATAACAAGAGCATCTATGAATACTCAAAGTTTCATATCCGAAGCGAGTTTTCAAGAAACCGCTCGGGTTTTAGCAAAAGCAGCTCTCCTGGGGCGTATCGATTGGTTGAAAGGCCTGAAAGAAAACGTTGTTCTGGGGGGGATGATACCTGTTGGTAGCGGCTTCAAAACACCATCAAACGAACCTAACAACATTCCTAACAACATTGCCTTTGAACCCCAAAAAAAGAATCTATTAGAGGGGGAAATGAAAGATATTTTGTTTTACCATAGAAAATTATTAGATTCTTGCCTTTCAAAGAATTTCCATGATACACAAGAACAATCTTTTTTTTAGGATTTAATGATCCATAAGAGCAGATTAACCCCTTTCTTTTCTCTTTTAAAAGGATCCGTTGGTCCAGTCATTTGATTTGATAATAGTAATAAAAAAATAACAAATAGAAAAGAATAATGGCTTGAACTGTGTATCGACGCCAATCTACGGTAGCAGAGAAGGTTCCATCGGAACAATTATTTATTTCAGGGTACCTCTTCGCTTTTTTTTCAAATCAAAGGGGGGAGGCAGTGTGGGGAGAAATGACAAGAAGATATTGGAACATTAATTTAGAAGAGATGATGGAAGCAGGAGTTCATTTTGGCCATGGTACTAGGAAATGGAATCCTAAAATGGCACCTTATATCTCTGCAAAACGTAAAGGTATTCATATTATAAATCTTACTAGAACTGCTCGTTTTTTATCAGAAGCTTGTGATTTGGTTTTTGATGCAGCAAGTAAGGGAAAACAATTCTTAATTGTTGGAACTAAAAATAAAGAAGCTGATTCAGTAGCATGGGCTGCAATAAGGGCTAGGTGTCATTATGTTAATAAAAAATGGCTCGGTGGTATGTTAACAAATTGGTCCACTACAGAAACGAGACTTCATAAGTTTAGAGACTTGAGAACCGAACAAAAAACAGGGGGACTCAACCGTCTTCCGAAAAGAGATGCGGCTATGTTGAAAAGACAATTATCTCATTTGCAAAAATATCTGGGCGGGATTAAATATATGACAGGGTTACCCGATATTGTAATCATCGTTGATCAGCACGAAGAATATACGGCCCTTCAAGAATGTATCACGTTGGGAATTCCAACAATTTGTTTAATCGATACAAATTGTGACCCTGATCTCGCAGACATTTCGATTCCAGCGAATGATGACGCTATATCTTCAATCCGATTAATTCTTAACAAATTAGTATTTGCAATTTGTGAGGGACGTTCTGGCTATATAAGAAATCCGTGATTAATAATAAGATAAATAACTTATTTCATTTCGGAACCTTCATAGATTTATCGAATCGGTTACTATTTCTTAATCTCAAAAAAGAGATAAAAATAACAAGGAATATAATTTGATTAGTTGGTATTCAAAATATACGATTCAAGTAGTCAAGTCGAGAAAGAGATGGTTGAATCAAAATAATTTTGTTTAAAGTTCTATTTTTGTCAGAGGGCAATATGAATGTTCTATCATGTTCCATCAACACACTAAACGGATTATATGATCTATCCGGTGTGGAAGTAGGCCAACATTTTTATTGGAAAATCGGGGGTTTCCAAGTCCACGGCCAAGTACTTATTACTTCTTGGGTTGTAATTGCTATCTTATTAGGTTCAGCCGCTCTAGCCGTTCGGAACCCACAAACCATTCCGACCGGTGGTCAGAATTTCTTCGAATATGTCCTTGAATTTATTCGAGATGTGAGTAAAACTCAAATTGGAGAGGAGTATGGTCCTTGGGTTCCTTTTATTGGAACTATGTTTCTATTTATTTTTGTTTCTAATTGGTCAGGCGCCCTTTTACCTTGGAAACTCATACAATTACCTCATGGGGAGTTAGCCGCACCCACGAATGATATAAATACTACTGTTGCTTTGGCTTTACTCACGTCAGTGGCATATTTCTATGCGGGTCTTAGCAAAAAAGGATTAAGTTATTTCGGGAAATATATTCAACCAACTCCAATTCTTTTACCTATTAACATCTTAGAAGATTTCACAAAGCCCCTATCACTTAGTTTTCGACTTTTCGGAAATATATTAGCTGATGAATTAGTAGTTGTTGTTCTTGTTTCTTTAGTACCTTCGGTGGTTCCTATCCCTGTCATGTTCCTTGGATTATTTACAAGTGGTATTCAAGCTCTTATTTTTGCAACTTTAGCCGCGGCTTATATAGGTGAATCCATGGAAGGCCACCATTGACTAGTTTTCTAAATAGTCTTTTTTTTTTTAGTTTAATCTAAGGCAATGTGTGCATGGCTAAAAAAATTTACTTAGGGAATAAAAATATACAACTACACTATATACGATCTCGAGTAATAGAAAAAAAGATTACAATAAAGATTACAATATTGATATTAGAGTAGAAAAAAAGGAAAGAGATCTCAAAGATCTTTTTCCTAAAATTCCCATTTGGTCCATTTATACCATAATAAAACCTTCCCCTCAATGAATATTCAATTTAGATTGGTCATCCAATCCGAATATTCACTATTTGGACTCCTAATTTGACTAAGAAGTCTTGCGATATTACGACGTGTTATTAAATAAAAAGGATGTTCTATCAAACGATTCGCCTTTTGAGTTGATTTTATTCAACGATTGACCAAACGAAAATATTAATAAATAATCAATTATATGAACTTAGATCAATCAAATTAATTTCTATGTAACGATTCGGCCCAATGAATTTATCCATTGATTATCTTATCAATTTAGGTTGCAGGATAATGATAAACAAGGGGGAAGGGAAAGGAAAATTTATAACAAAGGGGATTCATAAATGGTTCGTAGAGGGAAGGTCGAACTAGGTATATGGAATTGAATGGCGATAAGTTAACTCTTGTCAAGGGTTAGACGCATCCTTATTAAATCCGATTGCATTCAAGATGAAGAAAGAGTGGGTTTACATTGTGGAAGAAAGACATGTATATGTGATATTAGATATTGACTAGTTATATACGAGCTAAAGATATATCTAAATTTCCCTACTAATCGAATATGAGTGTAGATGGGGATTCTATAGAAGTCCTTCTGTCTCATATGTGACTGTGAGTTGAAGATGAAGTCAATAAAAAAATCGAAGAATTCAAAGTCAAAGAGCGGTTCGGGACAAAGAAACGGAAAAACTAAAGTTGTATGGATTCACAAAGACTTTCTCGAGAGAAACTAAAAAAGAGATATCAAAGTAGTTTTGATAATTCAAGAATGTTATTACTTGAATTCGAAGTTCGTAGTTACTTTGACTGGATGAATCGTAGCAATCGAATAATTAAGTCATAGTTCATTGGTTGAATGTATCATTAACCATTTTATTTTTTGGTACGAGGAACTTATCATGAATCCACTGATTTCTGCCGCTTCCGTTATTGCTGCTGGATTGGCTGTAGGGCTTGCTTCTATTGGACCTGGAGTTGGTCAAGGTACTGCTGCGGGTCAAGCTGTAGAAGGTATCGCGAGACAGCCCGAGGCGGAGGGAAAAATACGAGGTACTTTATTGCTTAGTCTAGCTTTCATGGAAGCTTTAACAATTTATGGCTTGGTTGTAGCATTAGCACTTTTATTTGCTAATCCTTTTGTTTAATATTAGAAATATGAAAAATTTTTATTTTTCATATTTTATTGCCTTGGACTTGTGCTTTGCTTTTTCGAATTATATAAAGATTTCATTCCTAGAATTACTTATTCGTTGAGAAAATAACCCACGGGAAGGGCTGATTTGCGGATGAGGAATTAGCATACAAACTCGCTTTCATCCTTCCCGTTTGTGTTCGTAGGCCTTTTAAGAGGGGTTGCAACCAAGAAGGTAATTCAATATTTCTAAATCTAATAGATTTTTGATTCGATTTAGAAAGTAGGAAACTAGAAATATATAGATATAGGGCAAAGTAATACAAAAAGAACTCTGTTCGATTTTTTAGTCTATCTATAGAGGAGATCATATGAAAAATGTAACCGATTCTTTCGTTTCTTTGGGCCAATGGCCATCCGCCGGGAGTTTCGGGTTTAATACCGATATTTTAGCAACAAATCTAATAAATCTAAGTGTAGT
>JARVZY010004116.1:0-21153 GCA_030686995.1 Artemisia argyi
CAAGAAGCTTCCCGTGATGAGACTTTGTTAAATCTTGCAAAGTTGGATTATAACATGCTTCAATCAATGCACAAAAGAGAGATTAGCGAAATCTGCAAGTAAGTTACATACATGCAAATCGATATTGTTAGCCAAGTTGTTTACAATTAGCTTTACCTTAATTTAATCAGAACCTTTGGTATGAATCATAGAGCATTTCTCATTGGATAATTGAAAAATTAATCTTTTGTTTCCACACTTTCCATTGTCTTAGATGGTGGAAGGATTTGGACTTCTCAAACAAGCTACCGCATGTTCGAGATAGATTGGTTGAAATATATTTTTGGGTATTGGGGGTCTATTTTGAACCTCAACATTATCGTTCAAGGATGTTTCTCGCCAAAACGAGTATGTGGTTAATTGTTCTTGATGACACATATGATAATTATGGTACTTATGAAGAACTTGAGATCTTTACGGAAGCTGTTCAAAGGTACATTACATATGTTCAATATATTGTCTCCCTTAAATCATATTTCAATCTAATGATGCTAATGTAAAATTGTATATTGTTTAGATGGTCCTTAAGCTGCTTGGACTCACTTCCAGAATACATGAAATTAATATATCGAGAACTTATAAATCATTACCAGGAAATGGAGGAATCAGTTGAAAAGGAAGGAAAATCATATCAATTATTCTATGCTAAAGAGATGGTAATTGCAATTTTGCATATTCTATGATTATAGAATTAAAATACGAGTACATATTTTGTGGCAATATCATTGGGTGCTTTGGGGTGTAGGTAAAAGACAATTGTCGAAACCTCTTAGTGGAAGCAAAATGGTTAAAAGAAGGGTACGTACCAACACTTAATGAACACATGTCGGTTTCATGTGTTACTTGTGCTTATGCTGTCATGATCGCAAACTCTTATGTTGGACGGGAAAATATGGTAACAGACGAATCCTTTAAGTGGGTTGCCAAATTTCCTCCTCTTGTTAATGTTACTTGTTTGATTTTAAGGCTTATGGATGATATCGCCGGCCACGAGGTACTACTATATATGCTAATCAAGTATTCATATTAATTAAGGCGCGCGATGCATTTCATGTATAATTTTGATAAGATAACCTATATATTTCAGGAGGAACAAGAAAGAGACCATGTTGTTTCAAGTATTGAATGCTACAGAAATGAAACTGGGGCCTCGGAGGAGGATGCAATTAAGTTTCTTTCAAAACAAGTTGATGATGCATGGAAAGTTATAAATAAGGAGTGTCTAAGGCCTACAGAAATTCCCATGTCTCTAACTATACCTCCACTCAACCTTGCTCGTGTGAGTGATATTCTTTATAAAACGAATAATGGTTACAATCATGCAGGGGAAGAAGTGATTAGTTACATTAAGTCACTCCTTGTTCATCCTTTAGTTTAATGGCATTTGATGGTTCTCGATCAGTACTCCATCAATATATGTAACACCATCGATTTCGCAAAACTTATGAATAAACAAAGATGATTTACACGCGGGTTTCTAACAATCAGTTTCATTTTAAAATAGTAATAATAATTGTAATCATTTAAAAATCAAAGTTCATGTATTACAATATAAACTTAAAAAAATTATGTAACCTAACCAAAAGAGTTTTGAAATACAACATAATTTATAAAAAATATATAACATTAACATTTTTGCCATATGTATACTTACGCAACTACACATATGCGGGGATTTTAAATAGTAAATTACTCCTTATTATGTAAGATTTACATTTATTTTCGTATGACTTTATGTACAATATCTTATATTTATTTACACATATGACAATGACATTTTGGTTTATCATAAAATATATATAAAAGAATATTTGATCAAATACTTAATTATTTAGAATTAGGGAACGAAGAAGAATAAAAGATTTATGGATGTGTGACTCGCGCCATGCAGCGTGCCAAGCCCAGTTTTTGTGGTTTTGATTTTTAGCTATCGTTTGTGATTTCAAGTGTCACGAATATATATTTGTTACCATTAAAACATTATAATGGCCTTAATCATTATTGCATCAATTGTTTTCTTTAAAAGTCAACTGAAAGTGATAGTCGGGTAAGTTAGATTTGGTGTGAACTATTAAAGGGGGGACCATGGTAAAAAGATAAATATATCTTCGTGTGCAACACACGTGTGTCTATTAAAAAACCCACTTAACGTAGTTTGATACTAATAACAAAAAATTTCCAAAAAGTTTCCTACAGTGACGATTTCTGTACTTTCAAACTATTTAGGACAAAACATGCATTTTGGCCAAACGTTAGGGACAATTTATGCAATTTACTCTTTTTTAATCCTCAAACTTTTATCATTTTTTATTTCAAACTCAAAGACCTTTTATATGAACAATGACTACAAATTAAACCTTTAAGTGTTGCATCAATGATCTCACCAGAAAAACAAGTTTGCAAATATAATTATTTGCCGCTACACACCATCACTATACATGAGTATTTGTCTGTTATATATATATGCTTTAACATATGTTGGATTCTAAACTAAATTATTTTTAATGTCAAAAACCCTGTGTATGGATGTTGTTAAATGTTGATACAAAAGTTGGGCGTTCCTTATTTGGGTTCCTATTCTCGTATCGATTGGATCTTAATGCTTGAGACATGCGCACTAAGAAAGCAAACAACACCATTAGGCTTATCGTGGGATTGTCTCCCACGATTATCCTCCGGTGTGAGAGTAAGTAATCGGTTTTAGGGTTATAGTGAAGAGTTAGGGTTTTTAGATGATACCTCAATGAGAGCCGTGATATTCTTTATATACTCACGAAATCCTTGTTGGCTTTGTGTTCCTTACTCTTCGGCGTATCTCGCCTTATACGGTCTATTGATATTTATCCATAAATAAGATATCATTATCAAGACCATAAATAATATATTTGAGTTTGGGCTTTTGTGAGCCCAAATAATTATTATGATAGCCCACGCATGATGGGCTTGGATGTTAGTAGTGTCCATTGGTCGGGCTCATGACCCGAGTGCGGACTATACGTCATCATGTCCCCCCAGTCTAGTATGCGCAAGGTGCAACCGCGTATGCTAGACTAACAACTGTAGCGGAAAATTATCCAGAATGCGTGGCGGGGAAGCTTCAAGTATTTCCCGCCAAAAAGAAATATACGGTGTATCTAGTCCAAATTAATCCCAAGTATTTCTCGGAAATCGTGAGGAGGTGGGTGAAAAATTGTTGTACCTGTTGATCTCCAAGCCACACGATTAGAATTAGTGGGATCCACATGTCAAGCATCCAAGGCCATGGGTAACCCTATATAAAGGGTATCTCCCTTTTCACTGTGATTATCAAAGTAAAACTCCATTTCCGCCATTGTTAAATTCTTCAATACTCTAATCAAGAAATCAACTTTATACTAAGGTAATAGTGCGTGTGTGGTTCTTCAGTTATCCGATTTTACCTCCAATATAACCGAGGATGATCTTCGTGAGTTCACCTTGGATTATTATATCCCCCTCGCGTTGCACCTGGTAGTACCGGTGGCGACTGCATCTATGGCTGATTTCCCTGAGGGAAAGGTAGGTGTATACACGCGCTTTTTCGAATTTGCGAATTAGCGCGTGTCCATTTCACTCTTCTTGTGCGATATACTCAATTATTATCGCCTTCATATATCCCAGCTGCATTGTATAGGCGCAACTAAAATAACAAATTTTGAAGTAAACTGTCGTTTGCTAGCAATTAACCCGACCATCAATCTCTTCCGCGCATTTTATCACATAACGTGGTCAAACGGGTAGGTGATGAGGCGAAAAATGATCCGTTTTTAGGGGGTCATTTAAGCCCGAATCCGAATTTATTTGATCAAATATTGCCCTAAATCGTTCCTTTTGTGATTTTAGGTGTTTGGAGAGTGAATTCTGGAAAAGAAGCCATTTTGGACGTTTTTGGAGCATAAAAGTGAAGAAAACGGCTAAGTACCAAATTTCCATGCTGAAGATACAAGGTGACGGCGTCAAGACTACCATCTTGACGGCGTCAGACATGAAGAATTAAACACCGTAGGTGGTAACGGCGTCAGAAGGCTTTATGACGGCGTCAAAGTGGCAAGAATAAAATACCGTGGGTGGTGACGGCGTCACATAGGCCGTCATGAGTGGATCAAGGCTGTCCGAGGAAGTATATGGCGGCGAGGTGACGGCGTCACATGCAACTCTTGACGCCGTCAGCCTACTTTTCCTATATATAGTTTTCTAGTTTTTTCATTAAAAAAGAGAAGTTTTGGTGAAACCCTAAAGACGATTTTGGTGCCTCTTTTACAGGTTTTTCAAGGGTTCCAAACCCTTGAGACCTTGCATTGTAATTGAGATAAGTGTACTTTCAATTCAATCAATATGTCTATGTGTTGGTTGTTTATATCTTGTTCTTGTCTCAATTCTACTATGCTAGGCTAGATCTCTTTTGTGTTTGCTTAGATCTAATGAAACCTAGATGTTGATTATGTGTTGATTACTTGTCTATTCTTGTTTTGGATGAATGATATTATATGTTAGGCTTAAGAAAACTGGCAGATCTCCAAATGGTAACATGCTTGAACGTCTTAAGAAACATGAACCGAGGCGTACTAGGTCTTTATTGGTTGTATTTAATGCATGAGCCACTGTTTACAATCCCTATAGTTGTGTTGGGTCATGGTGTAGGAGGAGATAAGAGCTCATAGAGTTGGGGAGTTATGTATGCCACCCCACGAATGGTATTAAGGAATACAATCCGTCATCCATACAAGTGTAACAAGTAATTAACGTGTAAAAAATATCTAGGGAGTAATGAAGTCTAAGTAAATACAATTTCTCCAACCACTGCTCACAACCTTAGTATAATTAGTTTATTTTCATTTTTATTATTTTATTTTGATTGCATCTTAGTTTTGGGTTAGTTGAATAGCAACTAATTCCGCCCACTCTTCCAAAACCCGAGATTTTACTTGCTTTTATAAAAATATAAAAATACAAAAATAATCATCTCTCACCTTTAGAACTATTAATTAGGTTTTCTAATCCTAGCGACACTATTCCTAAGCTGAACGATCAATCCCCCGGTACTTGTCACTATACTATACTACAACGATCAGGTACACTGCCTGGTGGGGGTTGTAAGCTTCTCGAGATCCCTCGAGAGGTAAAGCAAGGTGCGATTCCCACGCATCAGTAGGTATCCTTTTCCAAGCGCGCAGGGCGCCTTCAATGCTACACGGAAAAGTTAGACACACTTAGGAATTAGAGGGAGAGGTTTTCTGGGTTGATAATATAGTGTTCCCTTGGACTTTTGAGTTCTATACCCAGGGGACGTTACCAAAGGATGAGCGCCCAAACCCCAGGTTGTACAACACAGATGACGCAGAGACAATAAATGCCAACCGCATCCCCATCTACCCCTACCCAGAAGAGTTTTTGGTGCATATGGGGATCAGTCGCAACTACTTCCAAGGCGCTGACGAGGTGCCAACTTTTCTGGATGAGGACAACTGAGGTGGGTGCTTGTCCTTCCTTTCCTTCGCATCTGTAGTGTAAGCACTCTCTTGTATTGTAACTTTATGTAACTCCGTTTTGTTTGTTGTTTATTGTGCAGAGATGGATCTGTTCAGCGTGGTGAAGCTAGCGAAGCCCACACAAGCAACCGTGGGGGTGCGCTCTTTGAGAGATGGTGAGACATCAATTTTGGAGGCTACAGCAGGGCGCACCATGGAGTATGTACATGAGGAGCGGGCGAATGCCTCCCCACCACTATTGGTGCGCAGTGTTCCATCTCAGCAGGTGCCATCCCTTGAGCTCTCGCGCATAGATTCTTCCGAGGGTATGGGGATCCTGAAAGCTGATAGTGAGCAGGAAGAGGCGAGCCAGGGAGTGAAGCGCAAGAAAGCTTCTGGTGATGGTGGCGCGGGCACATCTAAGCGAAGACACCACATTATTACTGTGGATGTATCATCAGATGAGGATGCGTCGCCATCCATCACTGCACAGGATACGGCTGAAACTCCTTCCCCCAAGTAAGTAATAAAACCTATACCTCGTTTTTTTTTTTTTTTTTTTTTTTTTTTTTTTTTTTTTTTTTTTTTTTTGTATCCTCGATATAATAACCCTGACTTCTTGTCCTTTGCGTGCAGTGATGAAGCTGCAGGGCTTGATGCAACGCATACTGGGAAGTCGCCATCTGAGGCGAATGTCCCTCAAATGGATGAGCCTTCGAAGGCATGTGAGGATGTGCCTACGGAGCAGCTGATAGAGGAGCTTAGCTTGGCTGCTGCGCACCAGGCCGTGTTGGTTGCTCAGCTTAAGGCTAAATATACTGGTGAAGGGAGTAGCAGTGCACAGAAGGATGAAGAGATTTCGCTACTGAAGGCGCAGTTGGCTAGTGCTCATGTTGCAGTAGCGTCAACAAATGCGTACGCCGAGAAGCTCGCTGATGAGAGAATGTCACTACTTGCCCAAGTCAGCCAAGAGCGTTCTACCTTTGATCAGTTTAAGTCCACTTGCCTATGGGGGTTGAAGTACATGGAGCAGAACAAGAGCAAGCACTTCTCTCAATTGGATGAGTTTCGCAAGACTGTGGAGGATGCGTCGGAGAAGCAGGAGGGTAAGCTACGCAAGCTCAACATAGAGTATGATGAAGAGCTATACCCACACTTGGTATCCTCCATAGCTGAGCGCAGGTATCATTTGATTCCTTTAATTCCTTTGATTCCTTTGAATCCCATCGTATTTTTCAAACTTGCAGCATTTGATTCCTTTGAAATTGTTGTCTATAATACAACGGGAATGGTGTTTTATTCGCAGGTGGCTAATCAGCCATTGTCTTCGTCTGGCTGCTTTGAGCACTTTAGAGTCCCAAGAAGTTGTAGAAGCATTTGGGAATGTTGTTTAATGCGCCTTGGCACGTGGCAAGGCGAAAGCTGTGGAGGGGCTGCACGAGAGCCAAATGTGACGGTGCCCATCGCGGAAGTGCCAGGTTACAATGGCGATGCCTACGCTGAGCTTGTCGCTGCTATGGAGAAGATGAAGCTGTTAGAGCTTCCTCATATTACTCAACTGGAGTGCGACCAAGACTACCCCATAGGTGTTATCATGGAGGGGTTGACCTTGGCGAGGCATACAGTAGAGGACGCAAAGGCACAACTTGATTATTTCCTGAAGCCTTATGTGTCACAGCTGCAGGTTCCTCTTTTTGCACGTCCGCACGACATTCTCAACCCTTTTGCCCTTGAGAAGGAGATCCCTTTGAAGGAATCCTTAGAAGCTCATGCCATGAGGCTTGCTAAGAAGAAGGGTGTGAAGGGGAAAGCTACCCTTTGTGGTCTAGGTGCAGCGCACATCCCGAGGTCTAATGGAGTACCTGTTAGTGTGGCGACGGTGTCACCCAGGGATATTGATCTACTGAAGAAGCTTGAGGAAGCTGGGAGGGATGTGTAACGGGTTGGCAGCTCAAAGCTTGAGCGTTCCCATAGTATGTAGGTTGTTTTTGTTTTGTAATAGATTAACAATTTTGTTGCACATGTGCATGTTAAATATATGCTTTGTATAAAATCGTAGTTTATAATAAAATAGAAGTTGGTTTGTACACATATTTGTACTTAGTTTTTTGTCTTTGCATAAAAGACATCCAAGAATCAAACTGTTATCCAAACGTACTTAAAAAAGATTACAGAATCTATAATCCTTTATAGTTATATATGAGGTCCATAACTTAATATATATGCGAATATAAAATTCATAAGTGTATGGGTTAACTTGCAGCGTACTGCAAATACCATATCAAGGAATCAAGAGTCTTGACTCCTAATTTGTTAAACGTGCACAGTGTGCATTGTTGCGTATCCTTCGTGGGATGCGCATTGAACTTACTCCAACGTCTTGAGAGTAAGGTGTTCAACAAGGATGCGTGATCCAATGTTGATGGG
This sequence comes from Artemisia argyi, assembly GCA_030686995.1. Taxonomy (NCBI): domain Eukaryota; kingdom Viridiplantae; phylum Streptophyta; class Magnoliopsida; order Asterales; family Asteraceae; genus Artemisia; species Artemisia argyi. The sequence continues at coordinate 7,953 of JARVZY010004116.1, forward strand.
TTTGCAACCCTCTTACTCAGCGAGTTATTTAGTAGGTTTACTCATCCTTTTACCATCGTGGGTTTTAATAAATGCATGCACGCCATGTAGGCAAAAAGATAAATCAACAATGTTGATATAAATAAACGACTAAAAACGTTATTCATATCTTTCGATATCTCTATGTTTTGATGATCACAAAACGAAAACACATTAAATCAAAGATAATGACGTAAACAAGTATTTAGTAGTTAATATTCACTTTCACCATCTAATCACTTAAGGTATGAATAAACGTAGTGATTAAAGCATTATAAGATCAAAGGAAAGTTTAATTAAGTATTACAAAGTTTACTTAATTATATAAACATATTATATATTTTTGAAAAACACTTTTGGTAATAAAGAAAAATGTTTTATTCATACTAAATATATGAATTCAAATTTTTAACCAAAATCAGTTAGTTTTTCACCAAATAAACTTTCCCCACTAAAAGACAAAGAATCTGGCCGTTTCAGCTGGGCGGCCCCCTTAATTACAAAGGGCGGTCCCCTTAATTTTAAGGGGGCCGGCCATGATTTAAGGGGACCGGCCACGCTCCTCTGTCAGATTCTGTTGCCTATAAATACCACCTTAAACCTGAATTTTTTCCTCACCTTTTTGCACTAAAACTTTCTGATCTAAACTTCCCTCTCCATCTTCTAAAAATCCTTTGATCTTATATACTTTGATCTTTGTTTCGAAGTGATTCAAGCCTCAACACTCAAGTGCAAAGAGAAGAATACTTCTACTAGAAGTATTACAACTTAGTATCATCTTGCTATCTAAGTTGTTTGTTTAGTTCATCTTGTATATCATTTATTTCTTTGTGAAAATATTGTATACATTGGTTAGATAGATTTAGATATAGGATCTAGATCTATTGAAGGCGTGAAGTAGTAATAGAAGTGAAGAAGTAGAGGTGGATAGGATTAGTGATAGAAGAAATAAGTTGTGATAGTTCATTGAAGTGGAGATAGTTGTGAAGACAAAGTAGTTGAAGCTTTGAAGTTGAAAAGACCTTGAAGCCTAGAAGTTGTGAAGTAGTATATATCTTGGGGTAGTGGATAGGACTTAGTAGTGAAGGTGTGAAGAAACTAGTGGCGTGAAGAAAAAGATTTAGGAAGTATTAAGTTGTGAAGAAGCTAGGAGCAAAGTAGAAAGTTGTGAAGAAATTTGAAGTGTAGAAGATTGGTGTGTAGAAGATTGGTGTGAAGAAGATTGGTGTGAAGTTGTAATTGTGGTGTGATATTGTTGTGGTGTGCTAATTGGTGTGTAAGGTTTTCTCCGCCATAAAGGAGGTTTTTGATCTAGTGAAGAAAACTCTCGAGTAGGTGACTCGGGGAGTGGAGTAGGGCAAGGAAGGTGTCCTTGTAGCCGAACCACTATAAATCCTTTGTCTCTCGGTTTGATCTTTCCATCTCTAACTCTTTGATTAATTACTTACTTGCATATCATTCATAGTTACAATTGCTTGTGTGTTGTGCATATATTGATTTCACATAAAGATCAAACTAGGTTCCATTCAAAACATAAATTATACATTAGTAAATTAAAGTATATACAATCATTAAAACACATATACATATATAAATACAAACTTATATTTAAGTGAGATATATGAAATTATAATTTCTATTTAACACTTTAAATAAGAAGTATTTATGTGGCATATGTGAATCATCTTGTATCTATACTTTAGCTTCAAAGGGTTTTTTACAAACTACCATTATTTACTTGAAAGCAAAATTTTATTAAAACGAAAAAGACGCAAAACTATTCAACCCCCCTTCTAGTTTTCTACAATTGGTATCAAGAGCCACGTCTAGCAAGATCTTTTAAAATAGATTGTATTTTAAAACTTGCAACGATCATTGAATTTGAAAAATATGTAGAAGGGAAATTTGCACAACAACCACCTTTATTTGAAAATGATCATTTTCTTGAATGAAAAAACAAATTTGAAAACTATGTGAAATCAATAGATCTTGATCTTTGGCATATCATTTCAATTGGTGATCTTAAACCAACCAAAATAGAATTTGAAAATCAATATAATAATCTTCAAACTAATATTGATAAAAACACTAAAGCCAAATTACTTATTTTCAAAACTCTACCAAAAGTTAAATATGAAAGATTATATCATTGTAAAACGGCAAATGATATTTGGAAATATCTTTTAAAGATTCACCAAGAGAAATGTAAAACCAAAGATAATAAACTTGATATTGCACAAGAAATAGTTAATCTAGAAAATTTAGTAAATAAATATTTAGTTGATGTAAATACATGTACTACTAGTTCAAATGTGATCATTGAAGGTATATACAACGAAGAATACATGAGTCAAATCTAAAGAAAGAGCGTGAATAAATCATGGTGCAACAAGTGCAAAGAAGACGATGATAATACGGCTCATGAGAATATTCAAACAAATGAGAACACAAGTATTGATGGCAAGAACTACATGTTCCTAGATCCAAGTGAAACTACAAACAAAACATGGAGCGACATGGAAAATGAAATTGATCACCGTATAGCATGTGAGGAATGTACAACTACAAAGAAGGTACAATTCAAAACTGAACATTTTTGTTATGATCAATTTATATTAGAATTTTTAAAAATGGAAAACAACTTCAAACATTTTTGCAACATTGACTCAAAAATTATTTTTAAGAACGAATTTTCAACATCCGCTGAAAATAACTTTGAAAAAGAAATCATTTTAGAAGACAAAATGTCTAGACTTAAAAGTAATATTGAAATCGATCTTGTATGTAAAAAATGTCGAGACTACAAACATGAAATTAAAATGGAAAATAAAAAAGCAAAAACATTGGCAAAATTCGAAAATAGCTCTAAATCTTTAAAATATCTTCTCGACATTCAAAAGCCATTCTATGATAAAACCGGGTTAGGATTTATAGTAAATGATCCTTCAACAAATGCATTAAAACAAATAAAATTTGTTAAATCTAGTGAGTAAATCTAGAACTAATACTATTAACATTCATCACTTTTTATTCTAGTCAAGAAAGTCATTGTTTGTTTATTAAAACAAACTATTCATGAATTCTTGTACTTATCGGCGACATCCACATCATGTGCATTCAAATGCAATGGATGTTGTTATCTAACCAACTAGGACCCATGAGAATCTGGGTACCAAGCTGTTTATCTTGTTTAGGTAATTTATGAATGAAGAGCCTATTACGTGTTAATCTACTCATCTCGCTCTATTACCTTTGACGGATATTGGTCTCTATCATATTGTTTCACTTTCTACAAATGTTTCACCTATGACGATGTTGCGGATTTATTCATGTATCGGCATTTTGTTCTTCACTCTTGGAGTATTGGTATCATGGTGTATCGGTTACTTTTTCATGATGAAGCCTCCTAAATTTCTTCTTTCACCGTCATGCCCATCCTTTTTTGAAAAGCTAGACCTGAGATAAGTTTTTCCTTTCTAAAACTTGTCAATGTTATATTATACTTTAGAATGTTTTAATTAGTGTGTGAATAAAATTTAACTGATATGCTGCCATGCTCTTAGATTATTAACACTAATATATGCATACATGATATTAGCATTATTAACCTTCTTGTTGTTTAGTCTAGTATCATTTTTCTTAAATCTTCTATGTCTATAGTAGAACCCTTCCACTTAAGCTATATATCTTACTAGTTGCCTTAATAGATGCATTATTATTGATACTTGCTTGCAACTTGATATTATGATATATATACATATGTCTATCTTGTATCCATGAACTATTTACCTTGCTTCTTCCTGTCCCATTGCATTTAGATCATAAGTATCTATCATTTCACTTTAATATCTTTAGGTGTCATTAAAGATGATTATATGTGACAATGGGCTTAATTGATTCTCTTAAAAATGACAAGCTTCCATTTCAAATCCTTCATTTTCAATTTCTTGATTATTATGGTCAAAACATTATGTTTAAAACTTCTCTCTTTTTGAAAAAGAAGTATTTCGTTACTTAACTAAAACTTCCTTATAACCATTATTTTAATCAAAAACAAGATTAATTTTTTTTTTCGTCTTCGTTATTGTAATGCACACTTGAAGTTACTTCAAAACATTGTTGAATAAAACTAAAAACGTTTTGCTTAAAACATATTTAACCTTCTCACATGTGTCATACACCTCTATTGGAAATGACATTCACAATTTAATCAAATCATTTCATGAGAATCATGACTTGCCCATATAGATCTTGTTTGTAACAAGTCTTGAAGTCCATATAATCATATCCACCTATGTGTTACTTGTTAACAATTATTAACATGTTTGCTCTAGGCTAAGTGTTATCATTTTCATATAAGTTGCTTATTTAGCCTAGTTACTTTATTGCCTCCTTAATTGCATATCTTAAATATTAAATAAATAGATTGCATGATTATTAGAAATTTATTGCTTATTTCTATTATTTCTATATCAATCTCTACATTCATGAATAGTATGCCCTATATTGCCTCAAAGAGTCAAACTTACTTGAATCCAAATCCAAAAACACAACCTTTTTGAAAATTTTCTGCCAAAAATCCATTTCTGGCATTCTGGGAATCACCAGATGGGCGGCCCCCCTAATTATATAAGGCGGCCCCCTTAATGATTAAGGGGACCGGCCTCTAATTAAGGGAACCGGCCATCTGATGGTCGGGGATACTGTTTTCTTTATCACTTTTTGACCCATCTCAACCTATACTTCCCAAAATTCACAAACATATTTTGTCCCATGTTATCCCTCAAAATTTACCTTCCTAAACCACATTTCTCATACACTATAAATACACTCTTCCCATCATTAATGCCATCACACCAAAACATGTCATCTCCCAACAACCAAAAACCTAAGATTTCAAGAACCGCAAGGATCTCCGTCAAACCCGTTTGGAGGAGGAAACTTGATTCTTGTCATAACTCAAGTGATGTTGTTCCAAGTCAACCAACTACTAAACCTCAAAACCACAACAATGATTCATCTCACAACCTATCACCCACTCATTCCCTCATTCATGCCTCTTCTTATGATGAGCATGCTCTATCCCAAAACATCAATCCCAATCTCTCAATCAACACTTCACATGTTGCTCATTCAACAAAAACATCACCCACTCATGAAGAACCTCTCCCACACATTTCATGTTTTCATGACTATCCAAGCTCAACCATGTCTCCACCACCAAGAGTACCACCACCATATCCTACAACTTCACATGCCACTCCCATGTTGCATGTTCAAACTTTCACCCAAGACAACTATCAAGCTCCACCACCATCACCTTCCTCCGAACACTTGAAGTTCGTTGAGGAGCTAAAAGAGGCACATGAGCTTAGTGCTCTTTTAGCATTACATCTTGCTCAACGCAATTTGGATCCACCACAATCAAGCTCACCATCATCACCACACAACAAAAACCAACTTGAGAAGCATGTTAACAATTGCCCTTGTTGCATCTTCCTCCAACAACAAACCATTGCATTGAATGAGCACTTTACTTGGATTGAGTATCTTCTTACTAGATTTCAACAAACACCATCACTTGAACAATATCAAAACCCTCAATCAACAAACCCATCTTCAATTTCACCACCTACAAGCTCCACATCTCCAAACCCAACAACATCCATGCAACCAAATGTTTACCTCCACTAAACCATCAAGCATTTCACATGCTTATGTTTCTCATTTTCAAATAAATCTCCTCAACCATTTTGGGATTCAAGAAAGTTTGGTGACACTTCTTGTTGGCACATTAGGACATTCTACTTAGCTTAGAATTTCATCTTTGTAGCCTATGTAACAATGATTATGGGTTGACGTAATCATTTTCTTTTAATGGACGATTTAATATATGTTTCTAATTCTCTTTTGCCATGCTCATTATTAGTTAGTACTATGCTATATGTGTTTGCTTGTGCCATGCTTGTGCTTCTAATATTTTTCTTGCAAGAACCCCATTCCTCGAACCCTTGGTGCTCACAAACGAGGGGGAGCATACATCAAGGGGGAGTTTCTTTTATCTTATTGGCTTAAACCTTTTTGATTCTACAAAAAGGGGGAGAAGTGAATGTAAACTCACTTAATACTTGTCTAAAAATTAATTTTTAGACTTAATGAGTTTAGGTTTTGTAATCATCAAAAAGGGAGAGATTGTTGATATAAATAAACGACTAAAAACGTTATTCATATCTTTCGATATCTCTATGTTTTGATGATCACAAAACGAAAACACATTAAATCAAAGATAATGACGTAAACAAGTATTTAGTAGTTAATATTCACTTTCACCATCTAATCACTTAAGGTATGAATAAACGTAGTGATTAAAGCATTATAAGATCAAAGGAAAGTTTAATTAAGTATTACAAAGTTTACTTAATTATATAAACATATTATATATTTTTGAAAAACACTTTTGGTAATAAAGAAAAATGTTTTATTCATACTAAATATATGAATTCAAATTTTTAACCAAAATCAGTTAGTTTTTCACCAAATAAACTTTCCCCACTAAAAGACAAAGAATCTGGCCGTTTCAGCTGGGCGGCCCCCTTAATTACAAAGGGCGGTCCCCTTAATTTTAAGGGGGCCGGCCATGATTTAAGGGGACCGGCCACGCTCCTCTGTCAGATTCTGTTGCCTATAAATACCACCTTAAACCTGAATTTTTTCCTCACCTTTTTGCACTAAAACTTTCTGATCTAAACTTCCCTCTCCATCTTCTAAAAATCCTTTGATCTTATATACTTTGATCTTTGTTTCGAAGTGATTCAAGCCTCAACACTCAAGTGCAAAGAGAAGAATACTTCTACTAGAAGTATTACAACTTAGTATCATCTTGCTATCTAAGTTGTTTGTTTAGTTCATCTTGTATATCATTTATTTCTTTGTGAAAATATTGTATACATTGGTTAGATAGATTTAGATATAGGATCTAGATCTATTGAAGGCGTGAAGTAGTAATAGAAGTGAAGAAGTAGAGGTGGATAGGATTAGTGATAGAAGAAATAAGTTGTGATAGTTCATTGAAGTGGAGATAGTTGTGAAGACAAAGTAGTTGAAGCTTTGAAGTTGAAAAGACCTTGAAGCCTAGAAGTTGTGAAGTAGTATATATCTTGGGGTAGTGGATAGGACTTAGTAGTGAAGGTGTGAAGAAACTAGTGGCGTGAAGAAAAAGATTTAGGAAGTATTAAGTTGTGAAGAAGCTAGGAGCAAAGTAGAAAGTTGTGAAGAAATTTGAAGTGTAGAAGATTGGTGTGTAGAAGATTGGTGTGAAGAAGATTGGTGTGAAGTTGTAATTGTGGTGTGATATTGTTGTGGTGTGCTAATTGGTGTGTAAGGTTTTCTCCGCCATAAAGGAGGTTTTTGATCTAGTGAAGAAAACTCTCGAGTAGGTGACTCGGGGAGTGGAGTAGGGCAAGGAAGGTGTCCTTGTAGCCGAACCACTATAAATCCTTTGTCTCTCGGTTTGATCTTTCCATCTCTAACTCTTTGATTAATTACTTACTTGCATATCATTCATAGTTACAATTGCTTGTGTGTTGTGCATATATTGATTTCACATAAAGATCAAACTAGGTTCCATTCAAAACATAAATTATACATTAGTAAATTAAAGTATATACAATCATTAAAACACATATACATATATAAATACAAACTTATATTTAAGTGAGATATATGAAATTATAATTTCTATTTAACACTTTAAATAAGAAGTATTTATGTGGCATATGTGAATCATCTTGTATCTATACTTTAGCTTCAAAGGGTTTTTTACAAACTACCATTATTTACTTGAAAGCAAAATTTTATTAAAACGAAAAAGACGCAAAACTATTCAACCCCCCCCCCCCTTCTAGTTTTCTACAAACAATATTGAGAAACCGCGATATTTGATTAATTCTTGCAAGTTTTTGGAAAAAGAAAAAACATTTGCCTAAACAAAACAAAATGTAAATACATGGACATTTATTGAGCACTTACTAAAGTGCGAAGGTGTCTATGCATGGGCCGTAGCCTTTCCTAAAGATAGCATCTCTTGAGATTGCAAATATTCCATGTGCGTTGTAGCTCAAGGCCATCCATATCACGCAGCTTATATATGCCTTTGCCTAGTGCTTTTGTGACCTCATAGGGTCCTTCCCACTTTGGTCCAAGTTTTCCTGTATCTTTTGCGTGGCTTGCATCATTAGCACGATATACAAAGTCGCCTGGTCTAAATGAGGTGCTTTTAACTTTAGCATCATAGTATCTCTTCATTTTGGACTTAGCTCTTGCCTCACATATAGCTGCACATTCGCGCCTTTCTTCCAATAGATCCAAGTCTATACGTCGCTCGTCGTCGTTGGTTGTGACATTAACTTAAGCCGTACGAATAGTTGGCATCCCAATTTCAGCTGGTATGACAGCTTCTGTCCCATAGACAAGAGAGAAGGGTGTGTCTCCAGTGCTAACTTTGATCGTCGTGCGGTGCGCCCATAAGACGTGCGACAATTCATCCACCCATCTTCCTTTGTGTTTGTCAAGGTGCGCTTTAATTCCTTCGCCCAGACTACGATTCGCGTGTTAAACCAAACCATTGGTTTGTGGGTGCTTAACTGACGCGAAGTGTTGTGTAATATTTAGTTGCGCGCACCAGTCTTTGAACGGGTTATCACAGAATTTTTTTCCGTTGTCCGAAATGATTTCTCCAGGTAGTACAAAGTGGCATACAATGTTTTCCCAAACAAATCGTTTTACCTGGTTTCCTGTAATTGTTGCCACTGCTTTTGCCTCAATCCACTTAGTGAAGTAGTTTATAGCCATAATAAGAAATTTCAGTCCCCCTGCTGCAACAGAGAAGGGGCCCGCGATATCGATGCCTCACTTATAGAATGGCCATAGAGAAGTGATAGGCGTTAGCTCTTGTTGTGGTTGGCGTGTGATGGGTCTATGAACTTGGCAATCGATACATTTCTTTATCACATCCCGCGCATCACGATGCATAGTAGGCCAATAGTATCCTGACCGCAAGGCTCGTGCTACAACGGACCGTGGTCCTGAGTGCATACTGCATGAACCAGTGTGGATCTCTCGGAGTACGTAATCTGCCTGAAGAGGTCCAACGCACCGAAGCCATGGTTGTAGAAATGAACGTCGATATAGGATACCATCTCGAAGTTCGAACCTCTGCGCTGTGCGCCGTATCCGTCGAGCGTCCTTCTGCTCATGGGGTAATATACCCTTGCTTATGAATTCGATGATAGGGGTCATCCACGTAGGATCCTGCTCTTCTATCACCGTGGATATCTCCATCTCCGAGATGGATTTGTTTTTCAGGGTTTCCACCAATACTTGTTTTGACAGGTGCGCAAAGCTTGTAGATGCGATCTTGCTTAGCGCATCCGCTTTCCTGTTTTCTCCTCTAGGAACTTGTTTAATGGTGAATCTGTCAAAACCCTGGATTATGGACTTGGTCTTGTTGAGGTATTGAACCATGTTATCCTCTTTAGCCACATATTCGCCCAACACATGATTGGATACTAATCGGGAATTGACATTTGCTTCTAGGTTACGTACACCCTGATTGGGTCTAAATTAGTCAACTTTTATTAGTCAACCACTTGTGAATGGTCAACCGTAAAAGTCAAACTAATCAAGCCAATGCTTCCGTGGAATACAGTGTTTCCCCGGGTCGTAATGTCCCAACGAGGTGTGCGATGGTTTATTAAAAACGAATCTGTGATCGAGTGAATGTGAACAGGAAAGGTATGAAAGTGTGTGAGAGTGATTATACTAGGGTTTTATAAAACAAAATAACTTATATAAACTATTTTAACGATTACGTAAAACCTAGATATCTAAAAACGTTTAATAACTAAAAACGCGTACGTTTAATTTAATTCTACGTAAACGTACGAAACAAAAACGGTTTTAACTAAAGTAGTAATTTGCAAACCCTAGGGTCTTAAATGCAAATTAAATAAACTTAAAATATTTATTTAATAATTACTAAATATTTAATTAATTATTATTTTTTAATAACTATTATTAATTATCTAATAATTCACTAATAATTAAGAAAATGTAAAATAAGTCTTAGAAATATAAAATTAAACTTTGTAAAAGTCTAAAATATTATAAAACTTATTTTAAAAATAAAATTATATTTTTAAGACTATTTATCTAATTATTATTAATTATTAATTATTTAATTATTACTTAACTATTTATATGTTTTAAATTATTAAAAATACTAAAAAGACTTAGATAATTAAGAAGATTTTTATAAATCTAATTAACCATTACAGGAATCCTAAAAAATTATAAAAACTTTATTTTATATATTTTTAAACTAGTTTACTAATTATTATTCTAATTATTAATTAATTACCAATTAAACTATTTAAATTATGAAAACTAGTAAATGAACAGTATAAATTATAAGAAAATCTCTAAAATTATTTTATAACTTATAGAAGCTAGGAAAAATATAAAATATAGGTGTTGCTTTATAAAAATTAATTATGCTATTTAAAACTTATTTATTAATTAATTACTAATAAAACTATTTTTAATTCTAATAAATACTAAATGAAATTATAAAAATCTAATAAAATTACTAAAAATACTTTAATATAAGAGGAAATTAATAAAAATATAAAAACACAACTTACTTAATAAAAATCTAAAAATGAAAATTAAAATTAAATTATATTAAATAGAAACTATCACTTATTTTTATATTGTCTTTTCTGGATTTTTCTTTTACCAACCTATATTATACTTAAAAATAGATAACTTTTGTAAAAACAAATATTTTATAACTTAATAATAAGCTAGTTATAAGCTACTAACCATAACAGTTGACTTATGTTGACTGAAAATGAAAATAAGCTCACAAGAGCTTATTGTGGGGTCCACCTAGGTAAAACTAGTTCAGCTAAGTCAAATGAACATATATAAGCTAGAAAAAACACTAATGGTACACTGAATAAGCCAAAAAGCCACAATAAGCTTATGCTTATTGGTTTTCTGAGACAGATTATGGGACAAACTAGATGGCTTAAATCAGGTGGGGTCCAGTGAGTCCAGGGTCAAACTTATGGTCAACTATTGTTCCCTGGTAGGAGGGGGGTTGGGAGAACCTAAGTTGGAGGTGTGGGGCCCACTGTGGTGGTCACAAATCACAACCAAAGTGGTGGTGATGGACTGAGTCTGATGGAGCAGGGCAATACCTTGCCCTGCAGGTGTCTTTGAGCAAGGGTGGGACCCACAACAAAAATCTTAAAAATATAACAAGAGTTGGAATCAAGAATTGAACTGGGGTACTATGACTACAAAAATTTTCAGATTCTAAAACTTATTACACAAATCTACAAAAATCCCACAAGATTTGATAAAATCTGAGAATGGAAATTTTGACTTTTGAATAAACTTAGCTAGTTTGACTATTATGGATTTCTAATGATCACTACAGAAATACAGAAACCTAAGCAAATTAAGTACCTAAATAGTAATATGAAAAATTGATATAAAAACTTACAAAATGGATTATGATGAGAACAATGGACCATGAACTGAGAATCAACCTAACACCTCCCAAAAGGTACTAAACCATATCAATCCATATCATCACTGCTCCAATCTTCTTCCTCTCTTCTATTAGATTATTTTTTACTTTTCAACTATTTTTTTCTTGATTTATTTTTATTTTTGAGTTATAAACTGAAAATGGATAATAATGCTTAGGAAGCTTGAAAAAACTTATAAGTGACTTAGATTAGGTGATTAGATCATGAAACAACAACTTTAACAATATTTAAGTGAATTTGTCAAATTTACTCAAAAAGGCTAAAACTGAATTAAGACAATAAGACTGTAATTAAAGGTTTAAGAAAGATCAAATTACACAAAAGCAACTGAGTACAATATGTTTTGATTGAAATTACAACTGAATTTGAAGTTTACTCTACCTACGATTAAGTTACACTAAGACTACTCTACTACTCTTTCTCTTTTGCTTCCTTCTGCATTATAAAGACCTTTTAGGGTTCCATGTGTCCTTATGAGACTATCCCACCATTTTTAGACCATTGGATTGGTCAAATTCATCATGGCCGTTCAAACCTGCTTTTTGGCGCCAAAAGGTCAAACTGTCAGTTTGGGGTACTGTAGTTTGCGTGAAGATGTTTTCAAGGTTTTGGAGGTTTGTGGAGGTAGAGGGGGACAAGGTGTGAAAGGAGGGAGCCAAGTTGGGGTGGAATACCATGGTGGTATTGGGTTTACAGGTATGGGTGAAGGGGATGAACAGTGGAGGTGGGAAAGGCGGGGGTTGACCTTTTGACCGGAGTTTATATTTTTAAGGGTGTGGGCCGGTTGTAGTTTGGGCCTAGGAAGGAAGGGTGGGCTGTTTAGTGTTTGGATTGGGTTTAAATTTTTGGGTAATAATAATATAGGATCCGTTTGGTTTGTTAGTTAATAAATCACAAGGACCAAAATTGTAATTTCGTGAAAATTAAGGGGCTGAGTTTGTGATTTTACCAAGGATGTCACAAGGACCAAACTTGACAAGGATGAATAGTACAAGGGTATATTTGATATTTTTCTTTTTTTTAATTCCTAGGGACTAAAACTGACAAACTGCCAAACTTGAGGGACCAATTCTGTAATTTCTCCAAACTTCACACCAAGGACCATTCCTGCAAAAGATTATTAGTACAAGGACCAAAATTGATTTTTTCTCAAAGTTTTTACATCCCAGGGACCATTTATGTCAATTTCCAAAGTATAGTGACTAAACTTGTAATTTTGTGAAACTTTGCACCAAAGGACTAAATATGTAACTTTATGATTAAAAAGGACCTTTGGTGACTTTTTCAAGTTTTTAGAATAACCAGGGACTAGTTTTGACAACTTTTGAAACTTGAGGGACTGAAACTACCAATTATGCAAACTTTATACGTTTTTCATCTGTTTTTGCATATTTTGCATTTGAAACATATAAAACACACTTCTAAGATATTTTAAGTATTTTGATGCATATTTGAGTGTTTTTGTATGTTTTGGCAGCTCAGATTGGTATAAAATGATGAGTATTTAGACACTCATCACACCCATTCGAGTTGCAATGCGTAATCCAACAGTTAGGGCTTCATAC
>JARVZY010000495.1:0-26422 GCA_030686995.1 Artemisia argyi
ATTTATGAAAGATCAAATTTACAACTGACTTGGGCACTTTTTATAAGAGAAACCTTTTTAGGCCTGCCTATGATTTCTTCTACCAACACATTCAAATCTTTAAGAAACTAAAAGTAATGAACTAAGATAGCTATAAAATAGTAAAATAAGCACAAGCCTTCAAAATAATAAGCAGTTTAATAAGCAGAGATAGATAAGCAGTTATAGATAAACAAGGTTCTTTAAACTTTTATTGAATTTAAAAAGATTACAACTGAGATTTAAGAGTTCAAATACTTAATAAAAATTAAACTAAAGCTAATTCTACACTACAATTAGCTACTGCCAAACTTTGGCTACAAATTATTCTATTTATACTAAAATTAAAACTAGGGTTTCCCTCTGCCTTTGTCATCTTCTGTTTGTGCTTTTTCCATCACATTTTGGACCATTAGATGTTTTAAATCAATCACAGCCCTTAACTTCATTTTTTGCGGGAAAGTGGAGGTTAGCTAATCTTGGCTGTTAGCATTTGGCAGGGTGGTGGGTTTTGTTGCTTTGTGGTGGAAAGTGATAAAGGGGTGGGTAGTGGTGGAGTATGGCAGAGAAGAAGTGATGATGGTGTTGGGTGTTGGCAGGAGTAGCAGCAGGCTAGGGGGAGGGAAAAGGGTGATGAGTGGTTTGACCTTTGGTGTTTGACCCTGGGAGAATAAATAAAGATAGGGGTAGGGTTTTATTTAATTTGTGGTGTGGGCTTGGGGTGGACTGGTTGTAACTTGGGCCAAGGATGGGGTGTTGGGGTAATGTTTTTATTTTGGGTTAAGTAACTAGAAAAGGTCCATTTGGCTTGTAGTAGTTTAAATCACAAGGACCATTCATGTAACTTTCTGAAAGTTGGGGGGGGGGGGTGTTTCTGCAGATCTGCCAAAGTTTAAACAAGGATTACAATTGCCAAGCTTTGAATTCCCAAAGGTTATAAATGTATAGTTTCCAAAATTAAACCACCCGGGGACCAAATATGCCAAAATTCAAAGCTGTAGGGACTAAACTTGTAATTTTCTCAAAATTTTCATCCAGGAATTAAAAGTGACACATGTGAATTCCCAAGGATTTCTTGTGAATATTTTCCAATTTGAAATTCCCGGGGGCCAAAACTGACACTTTTGAAACTTGAAGGACTACATTTGCCAGTTTGTGAAAATTATGTTCCAAGGACCAAATTTGATAACTTTTAAACTCCTAGGACCATTATTGACTTTTCAACCAAAAATATATGCTCAGGGACCAATTCTGTTAATTTTTGAAAGTTCGGGGACTGAAACTGCCAATTATGCAAACTTTGTACATTTTTCATCTGTTTTTACTCATTTTGCATCTGAAACATATAAAACACAATTTTGGGATAATTTCTGTATTTTGATGCATTTCTGAGTGTTTTTGTATATTTTGGCAGTTCAGATACGATAAAAATGATGAGTATTTACACACTCATCACTTATACAATGAATGTAAAACCCGAAAATTTTATATAATGAAAATTTATGGTTTCTTTAAACTTTATGACTAAATGTAAATTAGATAAATCCTTAAGGGTTGTTTTTGTATTACCATAAAGTAAATGGGTTAATTATTTAGTATCTTCTCAAGTTTGGAAGCAAATAATCATGAGTTGGTTATTTAGGTGTGGCATACAAAACTTTTAGAATTATACAGGATTCTTGCGAAATTTTTTGCCCAAGTCACTTTTAAATCTCACGAGTTCTCCTAGGTTTTAACCACAAGATAAAAACACAGAAAACCCTAGTCGAACATGGAGAGTGGAGGCTGCAACATTCAAGGAAAAAGGAGTAAATCTTAGTTCATCTTTTAGTGATATTTGTTTTGAGTTGGGTTCGAGTTACTGCTTCGTGTAAGATGAGCTGCATAGGAAATCAAGATATTATTTGAGACCGAGTAAGAGTAGACGCTTCCGCTGATATAAGGTAAATTAGAGGTTTTAACGCTCCGAAAAGGTGGGGTGTTACAGTTGTCATCAGAGACATAGGTTTAAGTGAATTAGGTTTTAGGAACCTAGTCTTAAACCTAGATTAAGTATTTAAGTTGAGAAAACATTTGATATTTAGTGCCTTCCTGGCTCATTAAAGATAAAGAGTAATAGTTGTATTTTGACATAAGTTTGATGCTTTTAAATAGGTAGATACCTAAATTGAAAAGTTGTCTTAATATATATCTATTAGTAGTTAAATACGTTGGCCTCTTTAATATCTTATCGACTTCAATTAATATGGGACAGAAAAATGGAAGGAAAAGGTGGTGGTGGTTCCAAGCTAAATCTGGGAAAGAACCAAGACGTGCCTGTTACCAAAGGGGAACTAAGTAATGAGATCATAAGGATTATGACAGAACACATGCCCGCTATTCTGGCTAAAAGCCAAGAAAACTTTAGGAAGGCAGAAGAAGCTAGGAAAGCTACAGAAGAGGCCGAGAAAAAGAAAAAGGCAAATGAAGAGGCTGAGAGGAGGAGAAAAGCATTGGAAGATAAGAGAGCTGCAGAGGAGCAAGAAAGAAAAAGGAAGGCCGAACAAGATAAGAAAAATGCAGAAGATACTGAGAGACTAAGAAATGAAGAAGCTAAAAGACAGAGGAATGAAGAACCTCAGAGAGACGGATGTAGCTACAAGTCCTTCTTAAACAGCAAACCGACCGAATTTCATGGTGATAGCGACCCTGTGATTGTCACTAATTGGTTAAAGGAGATAGAGGACATCTTTGAAATTAGTGAATGCTCACGTGGAAAAAGGGTGAAGTATGCATCCCATTTGCTTAAAGGAGAAGCACGACATTGGTGGAATATGATCAAGATTTCTCGTGGTAATGAAGTTGTGAGTGCTATGACATGGGAACAATTTGAAGAGTTGGTTATGGAAAATTATTGTCCCCAAGGATTGATGGATAAGCTTGAGGAGGAATTCTTGAAACTACAACAGAATGATATGACAGTTCCAAAATACATGGCAAAATTTAATGAGAAAGCAAGATTTGCCAAATACCAGGTAGCTACCGAGGAAAGAAGAATCAAACGATACATATGGGGTTTACGAGCCGGGATCAGGGGTCCAGTTCAACAAGCAAGACCCTCTACTTTCCAAGAAGCCATGGAACTTGCCTTAATGGTTGAGAAAGAGAATAATCGTCAATTAGAAGAAGGAGGAGACAACAAAAGAAAGAGAGAGAATCGTGATGATGACATGAAAAAGATCAAAATAAATGGTGAGAAAACAGAGAATTCAAGCGAGTGTAAACCATGTCCGATATGCAAAAAGACACACAGGGGGAAATGTTGGCATGAGGATTGCCGTAATTGTGAGAAACCCGGACATGCAACAAAAGACTGTAAAGCTGATTGGGTTTGTTTTTGATGCAAGAAATCGGGGCCTAAGATTGTTGATTGTCCTGAAAGGAAGCTTCTGGAATACAAGGATACTCAACCACGAAAGACAATGGGAAGAGTTTTTCAACTGAATGTTGAGAATGCTCGGGACACTCCGCATAAGAAATAAGATGATAAGGAAGTTTGCGACCTCTAGCATTACCTTTTCAATTATTTAAGGATTATGCATTTTGATGTGCTCAAATTATTAAGTTTGATTTTTTTTGGATGAAACCTTCACTTCTATGCTTGTTGCAAACATTTTGGATAATAATTGAAGTTTTGGTTGCATAATAAAACTTTAAATATTGAATAAGCATGATATTATGACAGGGTATCCGTGTCTTCTTAAGGTTAAATTTTGAGGACAAAATTTTTTTTTAGGAGGGAAGAGTTGTAAAACCCGAAAATTTTATATAATGAAAATTTATGGTTTCTTTAAACTTTATGACTAAATGTAAATTAGATAAATCCTTAAGGGTGGTTTTTGTATTACCATAAAGTAAATGGGTTAATTATTTAGTATCTTCTCAAATTTGGAAGAAAATAATCATGAGTTGGTTATTTAGGTGTGGCATACGAAACTTTTAGAATTATACGGGGATTCTTGCGAAATTTTTGGCCCAAGTCACTTTTAAATATCACGAGTTCTCCTAGGTTTTAACCACAAGATAAAAACACAGAAAACCCTAGTCGAATATGGAGAGTAGAGGCTGCAACATTCAAGGAAAAAGGAATAAATCTTAGTTTATCTTTTGGTGATATTTGTTTTGAGTTGGGTTCGAGTTACTGCTTCGTGTAAGATGAGCTGCGTAGGAAATCAAGATATTATTTGAGACCGAGTAAGAGTAGACGCTTTCGCTGATATAAGGTAAATTAGAGGTTTTAACGCTCCGAAAAGGTGGGGTGTTACAATGAACAACCATCCTTATGGACCGGCTCAACTACAATTCCAATCTCAGCCTCTCTATTAGGCCCAAGTGTTTCCACAGGGGTTCAAGGTTTACCACAGGCGGTTTAGTTTGGGGTGACAGGTTTTTTTCCACAAGGGGTTCCATTTGCTACATGTTCTCAGCAGTTTTAGGGGGTTCAAGGTCTACCACAGGGGGTTCATGTTGTAGGTTCACAACCTGGGGTTTAGTTCGGTCCAGGTACGGTTCAGCAAGGGCCATCACTAGCCGGTTTTCACTCGGGTCAACTACTAGCATCAGGTTCACAGGGTTCGGGTCAAGAAACTCTTTTACCAAATGCCTTTAATACCACCACTTTTCAGGAACCGGCTGCTGGCAACTGGAATATGGATACAGGTGCGAGCTCTCACCTTAATGATTTTGTACATAGTCTTAGTTATATTCTTAATAAGTGCATTTATCCGTCTGTTGCGGTTGGTGATGGGCGTTTCATTCCGTCACTAACTCTGGTCATAGTATTTTGTCTATCCCTTTTCGTCCTCTTCGTTTAAATAATGTTTTAATCACTCCTCACATTGTCAAAAATCTAATTTTTGTGCGTCAATTTGTTCGTGATAATTATTGCATTGTTGAATTTGATCCTTTTGGTTTTTCTGTGAAGGACTTCCTAACTCGATGGGTACTCCTCCGTTGTAATAGCATGGGTGATCTCTATCCTGTTACGAAGCTTTCTCCCATTCCTCAAGCATATCTTACCAATCAGTATACGTGGCATCAACGACTTGGACATCCATGGAGTGAAGTGTTGCAGCGTCTTGTGTCTAGTGATTCTATTTCTTGTAATAAAGAGAAGCTTCCCCTTCTTTGCCATGCTTGTCAGCTTGGTAAACATGTGAAGCTTCCATTTGTTAGTTCGTCTAGTTCTGTTACGTCTTGTTTTGACATTGTTCACTCGGATTTGTGGACATCCCCAATTCTGAGTCTTTCTGGTTTCAAGTATTATGTTTTGTTTCTAGATCATTACTCTTAGTATCTATGGGTTTATCCGTTAATGAATAAATCTGATGTTTTGTCTAAATTTCAGTTGTTTCGTAGTTATGTTTGTACTCAGTTTAAGTCTGAAATTAAATCGTTTCTGTGTTATCATGGTGGTGAGTTTGATAATACTTCCTTTCATAAATTATTTTCCTCCCATGGCATCCAATTTAGATTTTCTTGCCCTCGCACATCTCAACAAAATGGAAAATCTAAACGCATGATTCGTACCATAAATAATCTTATTCGTACTTTGTTGTTTCAAGCACACCTACCACCAAACTATTGGACTGAGGCTCTTAATACGGTTGTTTATTTATTGAATATATTACCATCTCATGCCATTAATAATGAGATCCCATATTCCCGACTTTTTGGTGCTACACCTGATTATAGTGTTCTTCGTGTTTTTGGATGCCTTTGTTACCTTCATATAGATACCAATCGTAAATTAGGACCCCGTGCCACACCTGCAATCTTTCTGGGACACACAACCAATCATTTTGGCTATCGTTGTCTTGATCTTAACACCAAAAAACTATCATCTCTCGGCATGTTACCTTTGATGAAACGGTTTTTCCATTTCAATCCCATCCTTCCAAACCCACCCCCTCATATTATTTTTTGGAAGATTCTTCCAATCTCATTTCCAACATTATCCGCACCACCGCAATTGCTCCTGAACCAACACCAACTTACATCCCTGCACCACCTACACTTCCATCCAATGATCCTGTTCCTGCACCAACACCTCCTTTACCACCTTCACCTCCACCTGTTGTATCTACTCATCCCATGGTCACACTGATGAGGCGAAAAATGAACCATTTTTAGGGGGTCATTTAAGCCAGGAATTGAATTTATTTGATCAAATATTACCCTAAATCGTTCCTTTTGTGATTTTAGGTACTTTGGGAGTGAAATCTGGAAAAGGAAGCAATTCGGACGTTTTTGGAGCATAAAAGTGAAGAAAACGCTAAAGACTTAATTTTCCATGCTGAGAACAGTGCATGACGGCGTCAAGAAGGAAATCCTAACGGCGTCAAGAGTAAAATCCCTGACGACCCAGAAGAAAACTGAAGGAGTCACATCAAGAGCGTCAAGAATTAAATGTGTGACGTCCTGCATAAGGTGTACACATGACGGCGTCAGACCCAGATCTAGGCAGTCCGAGGAACTTTTTGGCGGTGAGATGACGGCGTCAGACATTTGTTCTTGACGCCGTCACCTTCTAAAATCTATATATAGTTTTCTATTTTTCATTCATTAAGAGGAATTGTGTGGAGAAACCCTAGGGCCGAACTTTGTGAACCCTAGCTCGTATTTTACAGTAAATTCAAGGGTTTTCACCCCTTGAATCCTTTCATGTGCTATTAAGATAAGCCTTCTCTTTAATTCAATCAATATGTCTATGTGTTGGTTGTCTATATCTTGTGCTTGTCTTGATTTCATCATGTTAGGCTAGATCTATCTTGTGTTTGCTAGATCTAATGAAACCTAGATGTTAATTATGTGTTGATTACTTGTTTATGGTTATATTGGATGAATGATTTCAATGTTAGGCTTAAGAAAACTGGCAGATATCCATTGTGTAACATGCTTGATCGTCTTAGGAAACATGAACCGATGTGTACTAGGTTTTATTGGTTGTATTTAATGCATGAGTAAATTCTAATGATCCCATGTTAGGAGCTTCTTAGCCGGCTCGACATAGGAGTGAAGTAGGCACTCATAGCATTGGGGAAGTAAGTACGCCACCCCATGAATGGTATTAAGGAATACAATCCGTCATCCACGCAACTATAACAAGTAATTAACGTGTAAAATATATCTAGGGAGTAGTGAAATCAAAGTAAACACATTTCTCCCACATATTGCTCACAACCTTAGTTTAATATAGTTTATTTTCATTTTTAGTATTTTATTTTGATTGCATCTTTAGTATTGGGTTAGTTGACTAGCAACTAATTCCGCCCAAATCCTTCAAAACCCGAGATTTTAATTTGCTTTCTAAAAAATATAAAAATACAAAAAGAATCATCCCTCATCTCTAGACCTAGTCTTTAGGTTTTCTAATCCTAGCGACACTATTCCTAGCTGAACGATCAAACCCCCGGTACTTGTCATTATACTATACTACATCGATCAGGTACACTGCCTGGTGGGGGTTGTAAGCTTCTCGAGATCCCTCGAGAGGTAAAGCTTGGTGCAACCCTACGCACATCAAGCTTTGGCGCCGCAGCCCGGGGAATAGTTATTGTCTAGGTTAGAATCTCTTTTTATTAGGTCTACTTGCTAGATTCCTTTCTAGTAAGATTTTATTTTTATTTTTAGGTTCTTAGTCTATCTTATTTCTTTGTGTTTTTGTTCGTAACTCTTCACCACCCGACATCATGGACGATGGGAACATCTTTGAACCTGTCATCCCACCACAACAAAACCCACCACTAGAACCTCTTAGGCCCCGAACCTTAGGAGAGTATTCCCGACCTAGCCACCAAGGCTACCGAAACACCATTGAGCTCACCGGAGCCAATGTGACCCCCTTGCGATCCGACACCATCCGCTTGGTGCAAATCGGATGTGCATTCCATGGACTTCGTTCCGAAGATCCAAATCAACATCTCAAGGACTTCCTCAAAATCGTAGATTCCATAGACCTAGATGTTGCAACTAGAGAGACAACCCGATTACGCCTATTCCAATTCTCTCTACGTGATCAAGCTAGTCAATGGCTTGAACGTTTACCCGCGGGATCCATCACCACATGGGATGATCTCACCACTCGTTTCCTTGCTCAATTTTTCCCACCGGGGAGAACTACCAAGCTTAGAAATGACATCTTGATGTTCCGACAACGTCAAAATGAAACTCTTTATGAAGCATGGACTCGTTTCAAGGACTTACTCCAAAAAGTCCCTCATCATGGCATAGATCTTTGGCTCCAAGTCCAAATCTTTTATGACCATATCGATCTCTCCACGAGGCGAGCCATTGACCAATCGGCCGGTGGTAAGCTACGTGATCTAAGTGTGGAACAATCATGGGAACTCATAGAAGATCTTGCTCTCTATGACAATGAAAGTTGGAATGATCCCCGTGACTTGAACAAAACGGTCAAGGCAATATCTTTGCCTTCGAACAATTCTAGCACTCCCGACCGTAGGATCATGGAACTTGAGGACCAAGTCAAGTTTCTCATGAAATCTTACGAAGCTCCTAAGCCTTCAAGCCAAGTGAACAAAATCACTTCTTCATGCGAATTATGTAGTGGTCCCCATGACACTCGTGATTGTGTGGAACTCCCCGGAACAGCTTTTGCGGACTACGCATCCTCGCGTACCGACGAAACGGGAGATAAGTCGTACACTTTCAAACCCGAGCCGAACCCTTACGGTGATTCCTACAACCCCTCTTGGAAAAGTAACCCAAACCTTAGGTGGAAACATAATCAAACCAATTCTTCCGATCCGCCTAATCGTTACCAACCAAACGGTCCACCCTCCAACCGTACTTTCAACAACAATCCTTCTAACAACTATGGTAGTACCAACAATCTTGAAGGATTGATGTCTAAGTTCATGGCATCTCAAGAAGCTCGCATATCTAAGTTTGAAGCCGATTTCAAACAAAAGCAAAGCGAGATAACCACTAAAATTGATACATTGTTGAAAGTTCTCAATGACCGAGAAATGGGAGCACTCCCAAGTGACACGGTCAAGAATCCGAAACTAAACGTTAATCCCATATCATCAGTTTCGTCACCCACTTCTTGTCCGCAATACTACTCGGTTAAATCAACGAGCACGTGTTTCAAACAAAACCAAATTCTTCAAAAGGACCAATCAAGTAAAGCACCCGATATAAAACCGGTCAAAAGCATAGTTGAAACACCTCCTACGCAAGACCTTGATGATGAATTCAAGGAACTTCACCTTGAACGCCCCGTTATTGATGTCTTAGCCCGTGCTCCCTACTATAGTGCCCTCCTAGAAAAATATGAGAAGTTTAAGCTAGGTAAAAATGGGACCGCCTTCGTTCAAAACAAGTTGCCTAAAAAGCTTGATGATCCGGGTATATTTGTTTTGCCTTGTAAGATAGGAAGATCCGAAGCTTTCGACACACTAGCCGATTTAGGGTCAAGCCTCAACTTGATTCCCTTATCCCTTTTCACCACTCTTAAGCTAGGAAAGTTAGAGGAGACAGAGGTATTGATAGGTCTAGCGGATGGAAGTATTGCCCACCCGGTTGGAATGATTAAGGATGTAGTTGTTCACGTAGGGAAGTTAACTATCTTAGCGGATTTTCACGTCCTAGACATGGTTAGTGACACTACATGCCCATTGTTGGTAGGAAGAGGATTTTTAGCAACCGCTAGTGCCATGATAGATTGTAAGGAGTCTAAGATAGCGGTAGGTGAAGGCGACACTTGGTCAGTATATGATGTTAAGAAGCATAGTTATGATTGTGATGATGAACCGACACCACATTGGGTAGAGATTAATAGGAGACCGTCTAGATATGGACCTTGGATAGAAAGGAACTTTATAGGACCTCAACGCCCATTCTATCTAGAAAAAGATTTCATTGAAAAGACACATTCGGTGGAACAACTCATAGCTAGAGATGAAGAGCTAGATCCTTTTGAGGACCCCTTAGTCTTTAGGAAGATGATTGAGTTCTTGAGCGTAATGCCTATTAATATAGGGATGAATAAGTGGAAAAGAGAGGGAGACAAGTGTAAATGGAGGTGGGACAAGCCACCTAAAGAAGGTGACGGATCATGGCATATGAAGTGACTTTGTATGATCCGGATGGAGAAAAGTTTGAAAGGACATACCGTACTAAGAAAAACGATAGGAAGCTAAAACCTAAGTTTGATCCCAAGGATGTCCTCAATGAGGAACTCACCCATATCACGTAGTAACCCATGACCTTGAGTCTAGCTACAAGACTCGTAAATAAAGAAAAGCGCTTCTTGGGAGGCAACCCATGTTTTGTGTGATTTTATTTTGTTTGTTTGTTATTTGCTTCCATATGCATTCTTTATTTTTATTGTTGGTAGATCATGTTTCAAAACTAAATAGTAGAAATACTTTACTTTGTTGTTTTGCCTAGTCTTAACTTCACCAAAAGGTATTTGTGCAAAAGATAAGTGTAAGGGGAAACCCCAAATATGTTTTTAAGAAACAAACCGATCATGATTCTCCACAATATTAAATGAACATGTATATTCGTATTTGTTAGAGTCAAATGCTTGTATCGAGTCATAATGAAGTTTTGCAGGATTTTCCAGGAAGTAGAACCAAGTTTTTCCAAAAATTTTCCGGAAACTTAACATAAGAATTTCTGCAGGTCACTTCTGACGGCGTCATGAGTTTACTCTTGACGGCGTCACGTGTAAAAATCTGGAAATTTTACCAGTTTTGTTTTTCTAATGGAGTCTTAAAGTTTTTGTTGAATTATTAAGTTTTATAATCTCCAGGAAATCTGCAAACATCATTCCACAAGCATTATATCTTATTTTGTTTTCTAGGATTTAATAACATATGTAGATTGCCGCCGATTTTATGCGAGGTTGCCTTATCTGTTTTCTCAGGATTTACAGGTTATGTATGACAAGAAGATGATTTATTTTTCTGGAAGGGAAGCTTTGATTGTTCATTTTCTTGGAGGAAGATCTAACCTGGCCACCTTATTATCCATACCGAGCGAATCATGGGAGTATTTGATTTCATTTGTTTTACTTATTTCACTTTTACATTCTTTACTTGAACATTGGGGACAATGTTCATCTTAAGTGTAAGGGGAGGGTAAAATGATGATACCTTACAGATACACTTTCGCTTGAGTTTGTTTGTTTGATGGTAGATGTGTAATAAAACTATGAGAAATACTTGTTAGTACAATTTTAGCGCCAAATTTAAATTTTTTTACAACATTTAGAAGTGAAACTTTAGCCATAGCAAGCGTCTCATGGATAGGAGATTGTATGACTAGCACAAAACCGTACTATTCAGAAAAATTTTCCACCCAAATATGTGAGGTTCGCCTTTAGATTTGATAGGAAAAGCATTTACTATTAGTGCTTATGAGTGTACCGGTAGCATTTAGATTCTAGAACTTGCGTTAGTGATGCATCCCGAGACCGCTAGTGAGACTACATTCGTGTAGTAGGATTTACTACATGATAAGAGGCATTAGGATCACCCTTGTGTTAAACCCGTATCATAATTACTTGACCATTTAAATCATATTACTTGGCTAGTTAAGTCAATTAATTTTTCCCACACCTTAGCGTTGTACTCATTTTTAGCACACGAAACCCCTAGTACACCCCTCCGAGCCTATCTTTTCGTTTCTAACTTTAAGCATTTTACTTAAAGAAAGAATTTGTTACACCCACTTAAATGTACACCCAAATCTCCTTAGCCTTCCGTGTATGCACTCATTTTTAGTGCATTATTGTTATTTGTTAAACCCTAAGTTAACTATCTAATTGATTACATGGTTGCTAAGTCGAGTCATATCCTTGTACATATTGTTTTGGGACGATTGGGACTCATGGGTAAAGTACTTATTTTATGGAGTAATGGGGAAGAACATCATATATTACCCCCATATGTGCGTTAATCTTAAAAGTACTCAAAGTGTTTTAATTTTCTTAATTCGAGTCATTAGATTAGTTTATTGTAAAGTATGTAAAAATTCAAGTGTAAAGGGAATTTTCATTCCCTATGATGTATTATTTTGGATGGTTGGGTAAGAGTGTATGCACACAAAAAAAAAAAAAAAAAAAAAAAAAAAAAAAAAAAAAAAAAAAAAAAAATCGAAAAAAAAACAAGAAAAAGAAAAGAAGAAAATAAAAAATAAATAAATAAATAAAGAAAAACATACGGACTACCATCCCTTTTCATTCTATGTTCATTTTATGATTTTGTTATTTTTCTTTTATTAGCCTAAGTCGAGTCTAGTCTTGACTTAGCAACGCCATATTGTACATGTAATTAACCAAGATTGTTAACTCGCCACCAGTAAAGACTGCCTATATCCAACAAAACCATGTATTTCATATTCCTAAACCTAACGTTACAACCCTTTAAAAGACCTTTTTGATAGTTTATCCTAGGTGCTTACGCCATGTGGTGGAGGTTTGATCCTTTCCCAAGCCTATGGTAATCTATTTTGCTATGACAGGTAGTGAGAGATGTTTTCCTTTTCCATATTGTAATTTATACTTTATTACACCCGAGAGATGTGAGTATCTAAAAACTATTTGTGGGGTGCTAGTTTATGACCTCCGTGCTTGTCTTTGGTCTTTAGTGGAACGATTATTTGTTGTAATTACTTTTATATTAGTGTTAAATGACCCCTAACTTATATTTTGATTAATATAAAAGCGCATTTGCTTGAGGATAAGAAAATCTCAAGTGTAAGGGTATATGATGAGGCGAAAAATGAACCGTTTTTAGGGGGTCATTTAAGCTCAGAATTGAATTTATTTGATCAAATATTACCCTAAATCGTTCCTTTTGTGATTTTAGGTACTTTGGGAGTGAAATCTGGAAAAGGAAGCAATTCGGACGTTTTTGGAGCATAAAAGTGAAGAAAACGCTAAAGACTTAATTTTCCATGCTGAGAACAGTGCATGACGGCGTCAAGAAGGAAATCCTGACGGCGTCAAGAGTAAAATCCATGACGACCCAGAAGAAAACTGAAGGGGTCAAATCAAGAGCGTCAATAGTTAAATGACGGCGTCATTTAACTATTGACGCTCTTGATGTGACCCCTTCTAGGCATAAGGTGTACACATGACGGCGTCAGACCCAGATCTAGGCAATCCGAGGAACTATTTGGCGGCGAGATGACGGCGTCAGACATTTGTTCTTGACGCCGTCACCTTCTAAAATCTATATATAGTTTTCTATTTTTCATTCATTAAGAGGAACTTGTGTGGAGAAACCCTAGGGCCGAACTTTGTGAACCCTAGCTCGTATTTTACAGTAAATTCAAGGGTTTTCACCCCTTGAATCCTTTCATGTGCTATTAAGATAAGCCTTCTCTTTAATTCAATCAATATGTCTATGTGTTGGTTGTCTATATCTTGTGCTTGTCTTGATTTCATCATGTTACGCTAGATCTATCTTGTGTTTGCTTAGATCTAATGAAACCTAGATGTTAATTATGTGTTGATTACTTGTTTATGGTTGTATTGGATGAATGATTTCAATGTTAGGCTTAAGAAAACTGGCAGATCTCCATTGTGTAACATGCTTGAACGTCTTAGGAAACATGAACCGATGTGTGCTAGGTTTTATTGGTTGTATTTAATGCATGAGTAAATTCTAATGATCCCATGTTAGGAGCTTCTTAGCCGGCTTAACATAGGAGTGAAGTAGGCACTCATAGGATTGGGGAAGTAAGTACGTCACCCCATGAATGGTATTAAGGAATACAATCCGTCATCCATGCAACTATAACAAGTAATTAACGTGTAAAAGATATATAGGGAGTAGTGAAATCTAAGTAAACACATTTCTCCCACATATTGCTCACAACCTTAGTTTAATATAGTTTATTTTCATTTTTAGTATTTTATTTTGATTGCATCTTTAGTATTGGGTTATTTGACTAGCAACTAATTCCGCCCAAATCCTTCAAAACCAGAGATTTTAATTTGCTTTCTAAAAAATATAAAAATACAAAAAGAATCATCCCTCATCTCTAGACCTAGTCTTTAGGTTTTCTAATCCTAGCGACACTATTCCTAGCTGAACGATCAATCCCCCGGTACTTGTCATTGTACTATACTACATCGATCAGGTACACTGCCTGGTGGGGGTTGTAAGCTAATCGAGATCCCTCGAGAGGTAAAGCTTTGTGCAACCCTTCGCACATCACACACGTTCTCGTACAAGGATTACTCGTCCCAATCCTAATTATGCTGGTCATGTGTCTACTGTTTCTCCTTTGCCTCGGTCATATAAAGATGCTTTTAATGATCCCAATTGACGAAATACTATGTATTATGAGTATAATGCACTTCTTAAGAATAAAACTTGGACTTGTGTACCTAGACCTGAGGGTGTCAATGTTGTTAGTTGTATGTAGTTATTGCATCATAAATATTTGGCTGATAGCACTCTTAGTCGGTATAAGGCACATCTTGTTGTCAATAGTAGCACACAGATTGAGGGGATTGATGTTGATGAGACCTTTAGTCCGGTTGTTAAGTCGGGCACCATTCAGACTGTTCTTAGCCTCGCTATTTCTCGGCCGTATGTATTTGGCCCATGTGTATTGTATTCTATATTTTCTGTCATATGTATACCGAACATGATTCATTCAATATACGATCATTATATTCTCCTACAATTATTAGTTGTATACTTTACATTTGTAATATTATTTTGAAATAAAGACTCATGATTTTCCTTGATTAGTATATATATGAACAATATCATCAAAAATATTATTGACAAACGTACGTGGGAGTTATTCTATTCTTCTAACGTGTTGTATGAGTTCTGTAATGTATAGGATTGTGAATTAAGAGCCTTAGGCATGGTGGCAATTTTGTTCACCGAATCTGAGCTGACACCTTTTCGGCCCCGCCAAAGGTTAGCCATGACACCACCATACCTCGCCAAACACAAACTTGCCACTTCCCGATGCGAATAAGACAATGAAGTTGTAGGCCATTATTTGTATAAAATATAACATTTTTTTATTTTTTATTTATTTTTTATTTTTTTTAGTGATTAAAAATGATAGTGATAAGGATTTTAAAAAAGTTGTGTTTGTTTTTTGTGATAAATGAATTGATGTGGTTTTTGTGTACGGAAGACGATTGTGATAGTTATCTGTGATAAGTTTTTTGTGATACGGGAACAAAGTAGTAAGGTTTAGATTATTAACAAAGTTTAATGGGCCTAGTATTTAGGTTGTGTCACATATCGATTATAGTTTTTGGGCTAAATTTGTTAGTAATTTTGGGTTGAAATTTGTTTTCCATTTATAATTCTTTTAGTTGATTAAATGAAATTCAGCTTGTTTTCATATTTTTCTTAAGTTTTGTGTTGTCTTTTTATTTGATTGTAATGAATTTAGTTTGTTTGAAAAAATAGAAAATAAAATAAAATTGAGGGTGTGTGGGGCTGAAATAGTTAAGTTGATGTTAGTTGTGAGTGAAAGGGTATTTTAGTACGAGTGTTCAAATGACGTGACACACAATGAAGCCTAAATGGCTAACTTTTGAATTCCATGATACCTAAGGCTCTAAATGTCGCATCACTAGTTGTTTGTTACAATATATGTTTGATACGCGGGATTGCTCCCTCGCAACAGGTTTTACCTCTCAAGGGATCTTGAGAAGCTTGCAATCCCCGCCAGGAAGTGTACCTGATCGTTGTAGTATAGTATAGTGACAAGTACCGGGGGATTGATCATTCAACTCATTAATAGTGTCGCTAGGATTAGAAAGCCTACTAAACTAGGTCTAGAGGTGAGGAATAATTCTTTTTGTATTTTTTATATTTTATAAAAGCAAGTAAAATCTCGGGTTTTGAAGGAGTGGGCAGAATTAGTTGCTAGCCAACTAACCCAAATAACTACAGATGCAATCAAAATAAAAATAAAAGAAACGAAATTAAACTAATATGGTGGAAACAATAATGAGAAAAGATGTGTTTACTTAGATTTTATTACTCCCTAGATATCTTTTACCGGTTGATTAGCTTGTTACAATTACATGGATGACGGGTTATATTCCTTAATACTAGTCGTAGGGCCGTGTACAATATTCCCTAACTCTATAAGATCCTACTTCACTCCTATGTCGAGCCGACTAAAAGCTCCTAACATGAGATCATTAGAATTCACTTATGCATTAAATACAATCAAAAATCGTAGTACACCTCCGATCATGTTTCTTAAGACGTTCAAGCAAGTTACCAATCGAAGTCTGCCAGTTTTCTTAAGCCTAACATCGAATACAATCATCCACAACAATTATAAATAAACAATCAACCAATAATCAACATCTAGGTTTCATTACATCTAAGCATACACAATGAAAAACTAGCCTAGCATGTTAAAAGAAAGATAAGCATAAGATAGAATCAAACAACACATAGACATATTGAATGATTATTGGAGGACTTATCTTTATTCAAACATGGAAGAAAGAAGGGCTTGAAACCTCTACAATGTGAAGAAAATTCGACCTAGGGTTTATGCTTCTAATGTTCCACACTTTGTTCCCCACTTTACAATGAAAAATTGAAAAAATATATATTGATGAAACATCCTGAGGGCGTCATGTATTAGCTTCTGACACCGTCAGCTCGCCGCCAAACTAAAATTCGTATTGCCTAGATCCAGTGTTGACGTCTTCATGTGTAAATATACTCTGGGCCGTCACTTGCATTTTGACCATGACGCCCTTGGTGACGCCGTCAGGTCATTAACACTGAAAATGTTCTGGGTCGTCACGTTATAATATCCACTTCCACCTCTTTTGCCACTCTTGACGCCGTCATGTGTTAAGCCTTGACGTCGTCAAGTACTGTTCCCAGCAAGGAATTTGAGACTTTGCCGTTTTCTTCACTTTTATGCTCCAAAAACGTCCAAAATGCTTTCTTTTCTAGATTTCTCCTCAAAAGTGCCTAAAATGACAAAAGGAACGATTTATGGCAATAATTGATCAAATAATCATGAATTCGGGCTTAAATGACCCCTTAAAAGCGGTACACTTTTCGTCTCATCAATGTTGGACCATTATTATTGGGTCTTATTATAAAACTATTCTAATTGGGCTTATATTAGTGTACAATATTTTTAAGCCGATAGCAAAAATAGATTTACTCTGCTATATAATAGCCGGTAACTTTCTCATATTGGTTGTGAAACCAGTCTCTAGGTACAAATTTGTTCATGTGACTTAAATATTTTTCTATTATGAAATGTAATTTTTTATGTTAGCTACGAGACCAGCCAGTGAAGACCACCAGATCTTCAGTTTCTTTTAAAAACTTAAATAAAGTTTACACAATTGTAAACCGAATTTAAGAGTAACGTGCAAATATCTAAAATGCATGTCACTTTATATAATTGTCAATCAAAAAAATAGTTATTATAAGTTTATATTAAATCCCGTTCACACGACGCCGTTTTGCGTCTGGGTTTCCCGCCAAAATTGGTGGGCTACTTTTGGCTTGCTTCTTCGGCTCCAATTCGTGAATCAAAATTTGTCTTGGCCCAATCTGGTTCATTAGTTAGTACAAATTATATCTCTCGATTGTACCGGAACATTCTCGACAGACATTCTTACCAATGGTAGCTTAAAGATTGAGATGAAAGAGATGAATATTGCAAAGAAGAGTATTATAAATCGCATGTTTGAGGTTGGTTATCAGTTTTTGGTTTTTGATTTTCATATAGACTTCACTCTTAATTTAGGGTTCTTTGTGAAATTAGGGGTTTTTGCAGGAACCCCTAAATATTAAATTTAATCAGAAAATTAGGGTTTTCTTATAATTGGGGGTTTTGCTAATTTTGGGTTTATATATAAATTTATGACCTTATCTGATTTTGCTTTCGGCTTAGGATATTTTTGTTGTTGTGTTAGGGGGTGTTCGAATCAATTTATTTTCTCAGGTTATCAACTTATTTGATTTTGCTTATTGAGTTTGGTAATTTTGTTGCTTTGTTAGTTTGTATAGTGACAATGGACCTGATTTTTGAGCTGCGAGTGATGGTAAGTTTGCAGTGCTAATGGGTGGATCTTAATTTATAATACAATTTTTTTATGGAATCCTTTGTTTCAAGTAATTTTTATTCTTTTCTAGCATAGCCCGCCACATACTCCTTTCCCTGTCAATACAAAAGGAAAGAACAAGAATACAACTAAACTGTAAATTATTAAATTGGAAAACGTTTCTGCACAAATACTTCCTAAAATTTGTGTTGTAATGATTTTTCATGAGATGGTGATAGAAATATGATTCTCGGTAGCCAGTTCTTTGTGACTCCTTCAGACTCTGTTGCTATTATTGCAGCAAATGCACAAGAAGCTATTTCGTACTTTTAGACTGGCTCAAAGGTAAAAAGGTTTTGCAGAATCTTTGACCTTATTTTGTAGACAGAAAGTTACTTTGACTATAATATTTTGTAGGGTTTACCACGGTGCCAACAAGTGGTGCTCTTGATCGTGTCGCTGAGAAACTGAATCTCCCTTTCTTCGAGGTTTATGATTCAATTTTCGGTTACATATAAATGTGCAATCTTAAGACTGATGCACCTTTTTATTGGAAGTGAACTAATTCTCTATCCTCTCTTTTGCTGTAGATTTTCATTATCCGGCTTTTACAAGCCTAGAAAATCCAGTTTGCTTAAGTACGTTTGACGATTGTTCGTTGCTTATTGGTTTTGCTCCTTTGTTAGCGGCACCCGATTTTTTTTTCTGCGTTATCATTATTGTTAATACAAATATCGCCTAAAAACGTTATTTATATTTTACGATCTTCGCTAAGTTTTGTTAACGACAAAATGTAAACTTTAGTTTTTAAGCAAAACATAATCTTAGTTTTTAAGACTTGCATAAACTAGACTTTTGCTACATTTTACATTTCATAAAACACAACACAAGTTTATTTCTTAAATTAGAAATAGTCACATCACATTTATGACAAGTTTTGTCATTATGCATTTATGGAAAGAAATGTGTTTGACTTGCTTTGATGTTGCTTACAAGTTTTGTGTTTGACTTGATTTAAGTGATGTGACATTGTTTGGTTGCTAGGAGTTATGAGACAAGACCTTGTTTGGTTTGAAGAGTTATTGCAAAAACCTACTGCAGACCCGGCGATACCCTGGGGGTACACGGGCGGAACCCATCTGAGGGTTCCGCCTGGTCCGCCAAGCATGCAGTGTGGTGTGCTATAAATACCAAGCCATAACTTGATTTTTGGCTAACCTCTCGAAGAGGACCCGAGTTTACTTGGGAACGAGAAGACCAAATGCGACGCAAGTATCCACAACTTTTCACCGAGCCTATTACCGAGACCAACACTAACTGAATTCAGGGACTGAATTCCTTTTTGGATGGGCGACTGTCACAACCCACAATTTCAGGTCATTTTTCCAAACTTCGACATTCTACTATTCACAAATTACTATTCATCGATCACTATTCATCGTTTTACTATTCTTCGTTTTTTAGGTCAATTTGACATTCCGAGACACATTCAGAAATTTTACTATTCACTTGACACTATTCATTTCCGAGAGAAAACCACTATTCACGTGCATTACTCATGTCGTCGTAAATTTAGTTTACGAGTGTTCAAATTCGCGTAACCGTATTGGTTCAGGGGCGAATTCATGCATTATTATCAGGGACATTTCATACGGACTAGAAATAGTCTGCATATCATCATTAGGGCACTTGCATACTATTCCACTCGTAGGATAATTAAATTTGTACTTTTGGTACAATTAACGATTTACGTATGTTTATTTTAAATAAACACTAATACGCGAACTATAAACGTGACTAACATGTCCGAGACTCCCGACTATTATCCCAATATATTTTTATACTCATTTTTATAATATAAAAATTATAATATCAATTTACCCGGTATTTTGGGAATTTATTTATTACGTATTGTACGTCTAACTTAATAACGACGGTTTTCACAAAAATTAAACAATAATCACCCGAACTTTCCGTACTTGTACCCGACATATTTTTACAATTTTTACGACTTTATTATGTCCCGAATAACTTCAATAAAATTTATTTCTAACAAACCCGGTACCCGATAAAACCTAAAACTATCACTACAACACATTACCACTAACTTTTTAATAAAAACCCAAGACAACCCCCCCCCCCCCCTTTCCCTCCTTTTTGCGCCGGCCAACCCCCCCCCCCCCCCCCTTTGGTCCTAATGAGCTAATCTCACCAACTCACTTTAATGCTTACCAAACATTTGTCTCCTAAGTATAAAATACACTTTTTCATCCATTTTATCACAAATCATTTTTACAAGTGTAAGTAAACTATTTTCTCTCATTTTCTCTTGGTGTGAATCGACCTAGGGTGATCAAGAAGCAAGAACAACAAATTTTCCAAGATCTAGGTGTAAACTTGTTCACTTAGTCATCCTTGTTGGAGTTTTGAAATAGAAACTCAAGGATTAGTAGGTTTTCATCATCCAAACTCCCTAAACCTTCAAGTAAGTTAACAAACTCATTTTTATGATTTTTACAAGTTATTACTATGGTTATATACTTTTCTTACAAGAACTCATGCATATAATGATTTATACCACTCTATTTTGTACATATTTAACTTTGAACCCTAGAAATGAAAACATGAGAAACCCTTGTTAGACCTAGTGGATTGATGATGTTTAAGGACCCATGACACCCTAAGAAGGTGTATGGTAGGATTAGACTAGCTTTGTGGTGATTGAAAGTGGTTTGGTTGAAGTTGAAACAAGTTTGAAACTAGGAAAATGGTTTTTGAAACTACATATTGACCTCCTGTCTCTATTTTTATTTCGTGGGAAAATCAGTAGATGGTGGTTAAGTTTTGACCAAAGATTTAGAAAATACTTTCAAAA
This sequence comes from Artemisia argyi, assembly GCA_030686995.1. Taxonomy (NCBI): domain Eukaryota; kingdom Viridiplantae; phylum Streptophyta; class Magnoliopsida; order Asterales; family Asteraceae; genus Artemisia; species Artemisia argyi. Next base: position 20,988 of record JARVZY010000495.1, read on the forward strand.
ACGAAACTTTAGGCGAAAGAATGGATTAAAACGAGCTTATAACGAAGGAGATATGATTTTTGCAAATTTAACGACGAAAACTATTTCTTATAAAAACTGCTTGCTGTTTGGAAGATTTCGACGTACAAATAGAGGCATTAAACGTAACCTAGAGGAACCGAGTTATCAAAAACATACTAGTATATACAAAAACGAATCCGTGGACATAAAGAACAAGGAAAATGAGCTTAAAACGACCAAGTTATACCCGTTTTAACATCGTCAAACTATATATATATATATATATATATATATGGTCACAAATAAAAATAATAACTTACGCGCTAAACGGTATATTTTCTAGAAATGTTACTAAGGACTATTTTCTTATCAAATTAATACGTATGACTCAAGAGAATATTTATACGACTTAACGACGTTATTTCAAGGTTTTCGATACAAGGAATTTAACGCTAACATTTTTATACGAGATAATACGACAAGTTATATACTTCTATATATGGACTTATTTTTCCTAAGTATGGAAACTATTTTACTATGACGATAACTAGTATTTCCAAATTACGAGTGGTATGGGTATCATGTGCATGTGCATTCATTTCATTACGGCTTGATCTTAATTAGATCGCGATTATTCATTTAGGTTGCGGCTAGTGTTCGCGCCTCATTGTCCCGATTTCTTTACCATCATTGTACCATCCTTTCGAGGTGAGTCTTCATAGCCCCGTTTTAATTACTTATTTGATTTTAAATCCCACGGGGGAGAATACATTGCACAATTATTTTTGTACATGCCCAAGTATTACAAATTCCATACATTGCTTAAGTTGCCTTACTACCAAGTTAAGTCCCCTTATATATCATGGACCGTTAATTTTAGTGCTAAGCGAGAGTGAGTGGATAGATCTATCGAGGGTGACGCCTCCATTCGTGTTTGGGTTGCTCCAACGGGACGAATGCATTTCATGTCTTATCATAATTGAGTGTCTGGTAAACACTCTGGTGGGGCCATTACAAAGTCTAGCTTCGGGGTCATGAGCTTAAGAGCCAATGTAGCTTTTTTTGACATTTTTGTCGGTTTACTTATTACTTGCGGCTTATGTACTTACGATTTACTTACAAACCTATGATTATTCACCAACTTTATGTTGACCGTTTTCGCAATGTATTTCTCAGGTAACTAAGGCATATTCTCATGGCATGCATGGAGTCACTTTGTGTATCAAGGATGACGCGTCTCTTTTGGAATTCATGCACTTTTGAACTATCGTTTGATTGTACTAAATTATTTCCTTAAACCTTTTCCAACTTTTGGGACCTATGTTTTATAACTCTGAATATTTTGAATGAATCAAACGATGTATTTTATAAACGACACTTTAGGTCGTTCGATATATCCTGGTTGTGTGCTATGATCTGTTACACCCTCAGGTATTCCATTCCGCTGCCATTCAGGTATTTTGGGGGTGTGACAGATTGGTATCAGAGCCGAGGTTATAAAGAACTAGGATGCATCATGGACCCTAGACTATAACCACACCATCATAGCATATCATCATTTCATCATAAGTGCATATTTACTTATTTTTGGTGATTCCATTTTACGAGTTATTTATTTTATTTCGCCTTGATTATCACAGAGACATGTCTTCGAATCCCGACACTGTCATACTTTACACCATATCAGACTCCGATGATGAGGACTCTGTGTCCTCCACTGCTATTTCACCACTTGTTTCTCCTACACCTGAGTTGCCACTTTTGGCATCAGATGATGACACCGAGCCTTTCGAGGAGGAGGAGACGGCTCCTACTCCTCATGTCCATCCTACTGTACCCACTGACATACCATCACCTACTACTACCACTTCGTCAGAACCGAGACTTATGTTTCCTAGTAGTAACATCATTCGTATTGCTAGGAAGAGTGTTCGCCCAGCTACATCTACTTATAGGACCCTCCCTAGTTCTACTGTGCCTACACCACCACCACCAGCCATACCCACTACTACTCCTATATCTACCTCAATCTTGCCGCTCAGGAAGCGTGCAAGGCTTACCACCCCAGATTCACCTACTACCGAGACTACTGACCTTTCACCACCACCAGTATACCACATAGGTGAGAGTTCGAGAGCGGCTGCAGCTAGGGATCCTACAGCCGTTACGCTAGATGATCAGTTAGGTGCTCAGCAGGAGCAAGTTGATAGGTTGGGGTATAGAGTTGATGAGATTATTACCACTCGACTTGAGGCTGTCGAGGAGCAGGTTGAGGATTTAATTCAGGGCAGAGTTGGTATTGATGTGTCATACCATGGACTCGAGGCACGACAGTTGAGGCACCAGGAGCAGATTGATTTACTTAGAGATGAGCTACATGAGATTCGAGATAGAGCTCAGGCGACACAGGAGACTCAGTGGGAGCAGGTAGACCAGTTGGCATTGATCCGAGAGAGGTTAGTCGTATTGGAGCGCAGAGATGCTTCTTTTCAGTTACGAGTCCAGCATCTTGAGGAGATCGTGGTTACGATGGATCGTGAGATTCGCCGCTTGAGATGAGAGCCTGGACCATCTAGAGCACCTGGAGGAGCCTAGACATAGACTGGTATTATATTAGCTTTTATTACTTTCCTAGTCCCGAGGTGTGGGACATAGTTCAAGAACTTGTAGTCTTTTGGTTGTTGTACAAACAAATATATCAAGTGCGACTCTACTATGTTGGAAATGTTGTGCTATATATTATATCGGTCCATGTAGGCCGAAATTTTCATGTATTATAGTCATGTGTTGTGATTATATTTATGATGTTTCGTGGTTGCTCTTTATTGTTGTCATATTGATACAGGTTGTGGTTGTATATATACGTGTCGTGGTTGTTGTGGTTGTATATATACTTGTCGTGGTGATATCTAGACAAACTGTGGTTGTATTCGTACATGTCGTGGTTGTATTTGTACTTGTTGTGGTTGTATATGTATATACATGTTGTGGGTGTACATCTTTGGTTCGATGACTATTTCTAGTATGATTTTTCTCATGGCTATTTCCATTGTGATTATCAGAAGTATGGCACCAAGGAAAAGTAAGACTGCACCAGAAACACCCGCTATGACTCAAGCCGCTATCCGCAAGTTGGTCAAGGATAGTATTGCAGAAGCTCTGGAGATTGAGAGAGCTGAGGTTACTGCTAGGGCTGCCGAGACTGCTTCTAATACAGGGGCAGTTGAACCAACTGCTACTAGGCGTGAATGTACATGGAAAGATTTCAAGATTAGTGATCCTATCAAGTTTAAGGGCACTGAAGGAGCGGTTGCTTTGATCCGCTGGTTTGAAAAGACTGAGAATGTATTTCTCATGTGCGGATGCCCGGATGCCAGCAAGGTAAAATTTGCTACTGGTATGCTTCTTGATGAAGCTATGTCTTGGTGGAATTCGTATGCTCAGCCGATTGGCATGGAGAATGCTTACAAGCTCACTTGGGAGGAATTCAAGAAACTGATGTCTAAGAAGTTTTGCCCTCGTACCGAGGTGCAAAAGCTGGAAACAGAATTTTATGAGCTTGTGACTAAAGGTGATGATATCGAGACCTACTTCAGGAGGTTTCAGGAGTTGGCTGCACTATGTCCAACTATGGTTCCCGACGATGAGAAAAAGATGGAAAACTTTGTTGGTGGATTGCCTGAAAGTGTTCGAGGAGATGTGATTTCTTTTGATCCTCAATCAATGGAAGAGGCTATTCGTATAACTCAGAAACTCATGGTCCAAGTGGTAAAAGGAAAAGCTACTGTCAACAACAATAATACCCGTTCAAACAACACCAACTACACCAACACTCGGAACAACAACAACTATAACAACAATCGGAACCGCAACTATCCCAATAACCGAAACAACAATAACAACAACAACAAGAGAAGGTTTGATTTCAACCAAGGTGGAAACGCTGTTCAGCTGCCACCTAAGAGGCAAGAAGTGGCAAGGGCTTATGCTGCAGGACCGACTGAAAGGAAAAGATATGAGGGTAATTTACCCAAGTGCGAAAGGTGTCAGAAGCATCATAACCCAGGACGTTGCCCAGATCTATGTGGCAACTGCAAGAAGGTTGGTCACTACACCAAAGATTGCAAGAGTCCAAACTTTGGTGGCAATCAGAAACCACCGGTAACGTGTTTTGGATGTGGAGAACTTGGACACTTTAGGAATGAGTGCCCAAAGAAGAAGAATCAAGGAACTGGAAACCAAAATGGAATGGCTCGAGGAAGAGCTTATGTTATGGGAGGAGAAGATGTCAAAGAAGACCCGAATGTTGTTGCGGGTACGTTCCTCGTTAATAATCGTTATGCATCCATTTTATTTGATTCAGGAGCGGATAGAAGTTTTGTTTCTATTGCATTTACACCTTTACTTAACATAGAACCAACCCCATTAGACACTTCCTATATCGTTGAATTAGCCGATGGGTCTTTAGTTAACACCAACACCATTGTTCGTGGTTGCACTATAAATTTCCTAGGCCACCCATTCAATATAGACCTTATGCCCGTAGAACTTGGAAGTTTCGATGTTGTTATCGGTATGAATTGGTTATCTCGGCATCGAGCAAGGATTATTTGCGATGAGAAAGTTGTTCACCTTCCTTATAACGGTGAAACTTTAGTTGTTCGTGGAGAGCGAAGTGGAACTAGACTCAGTATCATATCATGCATTAAAACCGAGAAGTACATAAAGAAGGGTTGTTATGCATTCTTGGCTCACATCACGGAGAAGAAGTCGGATGAGAAACGACTTGAAGATGTGCCAATTGTTAAGGAATTTCCAGAAGTTTTTCCGGAAGAATTGCCAGGACTTCCGCCTACACGCCAAGTTGAGTTTCAAATCGAATTAGTGCCAGGAGCTGCACCAATTGCACGAGCACCGTATAGACTTGCACCTTCGGAGATGCAAGAATTGTCGAATCAACTACAAGAACTTTTGGACAAAGGATTCATTAGACCGAGTTCCTCGCCTTGGGGAGCACCGGTTTTGTTTGTGAAGAAGAAGGACGGAACTTTCAGAATGTGCATCGACTATCGTGAGCTGAACAAGGTAACGGTGAAGAACCGTTATCCACTCCCCAGAATCGACGACTTGTTCGACCAATTACAAGGTTCTAGTTTTTATTCCAAGGTTGATTTAAGATCCGGTTACCATCAACTTAAAGTTCGGGAAGAGGATATCCCGAAGATGGCATTTAGAACACGATATGGTCATTATGAATTTCAAGTGATGCCTTTCGGATTAACTAACGCACCTGCGGTATTTATGGATCTCATGAATAGGGTGTGCAAACCGTATCTTGATAAGTTTGTAATTGTATTCATTGACGACATCTTGATTTATTCCAAGGGTAAGGAAGATCACGAAGAACACCTCAGAACAATCCTGGAACTGCTCAA
>JARVZY010004117.1:0-21312 GCA_030686995.1 Artemisia argyi
TTGTACACAAGAAACATATGTAAATGTTTAATATTAAAAAAAAAAAAAAAAAAAAAAAAACACATATGCTCTTCATTTTTCTGAAAAAGAAAATTAAATTTTTTTTCCCAAAAATTAAGGGAATTTAAAAACATTTTTTAATTAAAAAAATTAATAAAAAGAAACTAAAAATATGTTTTTGACTATTATGCCCTTTTCAATTAAATAAAAATGTTTAGGAATACTAAATTACTATTGGTCTAAATGAGTACTGTAAATTACTGCATATAATATTGGTACTGCATGGAACGCACCCCTATATATATATATATATATATATATATATATATATATATATATATATATATATATATATATATATATATATACATATCGGGAAATCTTACCTACATCCAAGTGTAGGCAATTAGCTACACATCCTTTTGTAAAATCTTTTAAAAATGTACAGTTCAGCCCCTGCAACTTACTGCAGGGGCTGAACTGTACATTTTTAAAAGATTTTACAAAGGGTTCGTGTAGCTAATTGGCTACATCAAGGTGTAGCTAACATATCCCCTCTCTCTCTCTCTCTCTCCCTCTCTCTCTCTCTCTCTCTCTCTCTCTATATATATATATATATATATATATATATATATATATATATATATATATATATATATATAACAGGAGGCATTTGAAAAATATGTCACCTCATTGCCCAGTAATTCATTATCAGCCATGTCATCACATTATCGCCATGTAAGCAATTTTTTAAATTTATTTTATTTGCATTTTCCATGTCATCACAAATTAATATTGTGCCATGTTGGCAGTAGTATTTTTAAAATTCCGAATTTAATTTTTAAAATTTCGGATTTAATAATTTAGTTTAAAAATTAAATGTGTAGGATTCGAACCTTGTATTTATTGAAACACTAATAAGTATCCTTACAACTAGAGCAACTTAATTTTTGAGATGTATCTTGCAAGTCAAAATTTATAAACCTCCAACCAGTTATCCACCACGTTTACAATCTTTTAGTTAATATCCTACCTTTTATTCATTTATCATAAAAAAAAATCCTAATATCATTCATATACGAACTTTTATTTTTTCTTTGAAAACCCTAATCTCATTGAACCAGTTTATATTAAATCATGTAAATTTTATTTGTTTTTTTTCGTATATTGATTCATTTTTGTATTCTCATTGATACAGTTTGAGGAAGTTTGGTTCACTGGAAGATTTTGATGATGCTTCACACAAGGTACCTCTGATACAATATATTTTAAGTAATGAGAATTTGAATGGACTAAAACTTTGTCATAATACATTTAGGCTCATCACCATGATGCATCTTTGGTTATATTTTTGAATATAACAACTTAAAGTAACATAACTTTTTTTTATAATGCTTCTTGATACTATTGGCGACAAGGGTGAAGAAACCGTTGGGTCCTGCTGCCCATTACTGGAAGAACTCTGAGTGTTTCCAGCTGACCCTGCAACTCAATGTAAGTAAATTATTCAGTTATTATTTAATTACATCATTGGCTTGCTGAATTGCCTACATAATGTATTATGAATCACATACTTCTTTTAACCTACATCATTGTATGTATGTTAAGTTAGTTGTGATTCTTATTTGCATTAAATAGTTTTTTCGTACCAAGAATAAGAGGAATATGGTATAAGATATGGACAACAAGTTACAGGTTCTGATGCTTCTTGTGTGTATGGTAAAAAAAAACTAAAGGTTGCAGTGCTAACTGGAGTGGTAGACACATAGTGAAAATGATGCTCCTCGCTAAGGTTTTGTTCTTAGTGGGTGTTTGTTTCGGCTTATAAAGTCTTTATAGATGATCAATAGTATCTTTACACCAATGTACCTTTCAATGATTTTTGATGTGTTCTACCAAGTAAGATATAATACAAATTTTTAATTAACTAATTTGCGTGTTTTACCTACCGAGCTTATTGCATTTTAGTTAAAACTTATCGGCCGATGTTGCAACGTGTATCTTTACTGATGAAGGGACAGAGGGGAACTAATCAGCTTTGGAGTTGCATCTGATGTTGAATTGACACGTGAACTAGATTGATTGACAACGAACTGCTGTTGTAGTACGTATTGCTAAATATTGGTAGCAATCACGTTTTGGTTACTACTGATCTGAACACACACATGGTTCTTTAGTTTCGGTGAATATTCGATTCCTTTTCTTCTTTTTACCAATGTCAAATTTGCACATTACCTTATATTCATTTTTTGGTAGCTATTGTCATTTTAGGTGTAAGCGTTCCTATACTAAGTTTCGCAACATGCTGTCACTACAGGTATGCAAACAGAAACAACAGGAGTTTTGGAAGGCGTTGCTGATGAGACTTGATAAGGTGAAAAGTGTACCGCTTTTAGAGGGTTATTTAAGCCCGAATTCATGATTATTTGATCAATTATTGCCCTAAATCGTTCCTTTTGTCATTATAGGTACTTTTGAGAAGAAATCTGGAAAATATAGCATTTTGGACGTTTTTGGAGCGATTAAATGAAGAAAATGACAAAGTCTCAAAATCCTTGCTGGGAACAGTACCTGACGACGTCAAGACCTTAAAAGTGACGGCATCAAGCTTGGAAAAAGAGGTGGATATGGAAAATACACGTGACGACCCAGAACTATTTCAAGGTTAAAATGCCTGACGGCGTCACCAAGGCCGTCAGGATCGTGACGGCCCAGAGCTCATTCTCTTAATGACGGCGTCAAGACTGGATCTAGGCAATACGACCCTTAATTTGGCGGCGAGTTGACGGCGTCACAATCTTAAACGTGACGCCGTCAGGATGTATAATCTATATATATTTTTCCAATTTTTCATTGTAAAGTGTGGAACTTTGTGTGGGATATTAGGGCATAAACCCTAGACGTATTTTACAGCTTTTTCAAGGGTTTCAACCCCTTGATTCCTCCATGTTCAATTGAAGATAAGTACTTTACCAAATCATTCAATATGTCTATGTGTTGTGTGATTATATCTTACGCTTGTCTTCTCTTTAACATGCTAGGCTAGGTTTTTATTGTGTTTGCTTAGATGTAGTGAAACTTAGATGTTAATTATTGGTTGATGGTTTGTTTATAATTGTTTTTGATGATTGAATTCGATGTTAGGCTTAAAAAAACTGGCAGACTTCCAATTGGTAACTTGCTTGAACGTCTTAAGAAACATGATCGGAGGTGTACTATGATTTATTGGTTGTATTTAATACGTAGGCAACTTCTAGTGATACTACGTTAGGAGCTAGTAGTCGGCTCGACCTAGATTGAAGTGGAAGCCTATAGAGTTAGGGAATATCGTACACGGCCCTACGACTAGTATTAAGAATATAACCCGTCATCCATGCAATTGTAACAAGCTAATCAACCGATAAAAGATATCTAGGGAGTAATGAAATCTAAGTAAACACGTTTTCTCTCATTATTGTTTCCACCACTATTTAGTTTAAGTTTTATTTTATTTTATTTTGATTGCATCTTTAGTAAATTGGGTTAGTTGGCTGGCAACTAATTCCGTCCACTCCTTCAAAACCCGAGATTTTTACTTGCTTTTATAAAAATACAAAAATCCAAAAAGAATCATCCCTCACCTTTAGACCTAGTTTAGTAGACTTTTTAATCCTAGCGAACACTATTCCTAAGTTGAACGATCAATCCCCCGGTACTTGTCACTATACTATACTACAACGATCAGGTACACTGCCTGGCAGGGATTGCAAGCTTCTCAAGATCCCTTGAGAGGTAAAACCTTTTGTGAGGGCGCAATCCTGCACATCAAGTTTTTGGCGCCGCAGCCCGGGGAATAGTTATTGTCTAGGTTAGAATTTCTTTTTATTAGGTATACTTGCTAGATTCCTTTCTAGTAAGATTTTTATTTTTTATTTTTAGGTTTTCTTTAGTCTATCTTTTTCTTCGTTCCTTTGTTCGTAACCTTTACCATCCGCCATCATGGAAGGTGGTAATCTCTTTGACCCCATCAACCCACCACAACCAAACCAACCTCCTAGACCTCGAACTCTAGGAGAGTATTCCTGTCCTAGCCACTAAGGCTATCGGAACACCATTGAGCTCATTCATGGAGCCAATGTGTCTCCCTTGCGATCCGACACCATCCGGTTGGTGCAAAGCGGATGTGCATTCCATGGACTTCGTTCGTAAGATCCTAATCAACATCTCAAGGATTTCCTTAAAATCGTTGATTCCATAGACCTTGATGTTGAAACAAAAGAGACGACCCGACTGCGTCTATTCCAATTCTCTCTACGTGACCAAGCTAGTCAATGGCTTGAGCGTTTACCCGCGGGATCCATCACCTATTGGGATGATCTCACAACTCGTTTCCTTGCTCAATTTTTCCCACCGGGGAGAACTACTAAGCTTAGAAATGACATCTTGATGTTCCAACAACGTCAAGGTGAAACTCTTTATGAAGCATGGACTCGTTTCAAGGACTTACTCCAAAAAGTCCCTCATCATGGCATAGATCTTTGGCTCCAAGTCCAAATTTTCTATGACCATATCGATCTCTCCACAAGGCGAACCATTGACCAATCGGCTGGTGGCAAGCTACGTGATCTAAGTGTGGAAGAATCATGGGAACTCATAGAAGATCTTGCTCTCTATGACAACGAAAGTTGGAATGATCCCCGTGATTTGAACAAAATGGTCAAGGCAATATCTTTACCTTCGAACAATTCAAGCACTTCCGACCGTAGGATCATGGAACTTGAAGACCAAGTCAAGTTTCTCATGAAATCCTACGAAGCTCCTAAGCCTTCAAGCCAAGTGAACAAAATCACTTCTTCATGCAAATTATGTAGTGGTCCCTACGACACTCGTGATTGCATAGAACTCCCCGAATAAGCTTTTGCGGATTACACATCCTCGCATACCGACGGAGCGGGAGATAAGTGGTACACTTTCAAACCTGAGCCAAACCCTTACGGTGATTCGTACAATCCCTCTTGGAAAAATCACCCGAACCTTAGGTGGAAGCAAAACCAAAACGTGCCCCAAAACAATTCTTCCAATCAACCTAATCGCTACCAACCAAACGGTTCAACCTCTAACCGTACTTTCAACAACAATCCTTCCAATAACTATGGTAGTACCAACAATCTTGAAGGATTGATGTCCAAGTTTATGGTATCTCAAGAAGCTCGTTTAGCAAAGTTTGAAGCCGATTTCAAACAAAAACAAAGTGAGACTGTAACACCCCAACCCGACAAGGGCCAAAGTGTAACATTATGGAGTCAAAACAGAACATTAAATACGCAAGCGGAAGACTTTATTATAAAAGGATAACTAGGTCAACATTATAATCTTCCAATGATAAACCAACATTGTCTTAAACAGAAATACATAACTAATCCAAAAGTCTTGTAACATAATAAGGATAACTAGTAGGGTAGTCTCTAACTCCTACTCTCTTCACTCTTGCCCATCACCCCTGTAATAACCTGCAGCAGAGAAAAGAAATGCGGCTGAGCTAACGCTCAGTGAACAAATATATAATATGTAAATAATAAGTATGAATGAAACGAAACAATATATGAAAGAGTCCAAGAGAACCTGTGAATAAGATACGAATGATATATATGTGATGACATATCAATATAATGAAAGAATATGAAAGGTCAACAATAAAGGAAATGCCCAACATTACATTATGTACATGGAGTAGCTAGCTCGATGTACCACATTAGTGAGATGGGGTGTATCGCACACACTCTAGTCCATTCACATCACATTTCATTCACATTAACATTACATTTACTATGATGCATCCATACGCTCCCTTCATTACATTAATATATATGCTAGTACTAGACTAAACATATATATGAAAACACGGGCCAAGTGCGCTAATTAGCAATACAATCATTTGGGAACGCAGTGGACACATGTCCGCCCCCACTGACAGTGTCATACCATTGGTGCATCAATGATATGGCCATAGACTCCCCATGGCTAGATACATTAAATGGGCAACAATATAGGCAAACACATGCAAGGCTAGAAATAAGCATGTAATGAAATAATCGATTGAAAAATAACAAATAAGAACCATATCAAAAGGGATCATAGCAATGGGATCATATCAAATGGATCAATACAAAGGAATCATAACATTAGGTTCATATCGAAAGGTTCATTTCAAAAGGTTCATAGCAATGCAACGAATCAAGGTCAAAGAATAAGAATCATGAGAAACCTTTACTGATAAAAGGTAGAATATCTGTACCTTATCGACATGGAAGCAAACAAATGAATGGACACAAAGGTAATAAGGATTACTCCTTTTTCACCGAATCTACACGAATTAGGAATCATATGTTACTTATTATCTTATAGTTAACTAGATTACACATTTTAGGGTTTCTTTCTATTTTAAGTAGCTTTCCATTTTTAATAACTTTCAATAATTAGCATGTTTCCAAAATTAGTAAGTTTTCATATTTAATCAAATTAGGGTTTCCAATTACGTCAAGTTAAGTTTAGGGTTTAGAACGTAATAAATGTCATTAATGAACATTTTAGGGTTTCTAACACATTAATTAGGTTTTAGGGTTTTCAAAGTTAATTAATCAAGTTTAATGTTTACGATATTTAAGTCTTATTTCAAAAATTATATTTTTGAAATGCAAGAAGCACTTATGTTTGACAAAGAAATACAATAATTAAGAAAATAGTGTGTGATCGTAGTTTATAACAGACTCGAAAATCCTTAGTTCGATTTGGGATTAAACATTAAAATGTACATTATTCTTATGCATTATACTTTAATAGGCCAATTATGTTAAACAGTCCATGCATGCAAGGTTCACCTTGATTAGCTTTAATGTGGAGACATGTTTTCATTATGAAATTCTCAAACCATTTTCGAATTTGAAATCTTGCCATAATGTACGTATCATTAACCATCTTCCACAATACATTTAGCCACACTCACTATTTCTTTGCTTTACATGTTCGGTTACGATCGCATCTTAATTAATTGCAAACATGGCCGTCTATCATCGTTTCATAATCGAAACCATTTTAGTGCCTTAAAAATTCCGACTAATAGTAACATGATTTATTTTGAGACCCGAAAAGTTGTGTTTTTAAACTAAATCAAGATAGTCATAAAATTTATTATAGACTATCATGAGTAGTATATTAGTAGTACATGGCATAACAATCACTGATTTCTTTAGTATGTATATTAAATTAGTTTAATAATCACTGCTTTCATGCGTAGTATATATTATTGCATACTATGTTTACGAGAGTTACCTTAGGCTAATTAACAAGGACGAAGACGAAAAGGGACGAACAGAAACTTGCACACGATCAGTTCCACACAACTACTAAACACCACGAATACTCTTCTTCAAAAACTCTAGCCGTACCTTTTCTTTCTGAGTTTTGGATCGGTTAATTGGTTTTAGTTTGTCGTGTGTAATTGTTTTTTTTTTTTTTTTTTTTTTTTTTTTTTTTTTTTTTCTTAGTCGTATAGAGGTTTAGGGAGAAAAAAAAATATAAGCGTTCATATTGAAAACGGTTTCGAGAAAGTATTTTAGGAATGGTCCGTGAATTAAGGAGAAAATGGAGGATGTGATGTACTGAGTCTATAGGGAGTGTAAGGAGAAATTTTATATGGAAACTCATTAATAGCCTTGATTGTGTTTAAATGAGATATTCATTAGATCGGTTATATTGTGGTTATAGTAATGCCGAATTTTGTGGGAACAATAATCACAAGACGAGTGTTACAATTTTAATTAGAACACAATATGGGTTAGACGTTAGGAAAGTTTAATTGTATACATTTATTTAATTTAAATGTCATTTAGGTTAATTAGTTTTTAAGTTTAATGATAACAAATATTATATAGTTTAAGGTTTAATTAAATGATTACAAAGCTTAAGGTAAAATTTGAAATTATACGTAAAAAAAGTTTTCGAATTATAGGGTTTTACAGAGATGACCAATAAGATCGATACGTTGTTGAAAGTTCTCAATGACCGAGAAATAGGAGCACTTCCCAGTGATACGGTCAAGAATCCGAAGCTTAACGTTAATGCTATATCATCGGTTTCTTCTCCTACCTCTTGTCCGCAATACTATTCGGTCAAAGCAATGAGCTCGTGTTTCAAGCAAACCCAAATTTTTCAAAATGACCAATCAAATAAAACTTCCAATAATAAACCGGTCAATAGCATGATTGAAACACCTCCTACACAAAACCTTGACGATGAATTCAAGGAACTTCGCCTTGAACGTCCGGTTATTGAAGTCTTAGCTCGAGCTCCCTAATATAACGCCCTTTTAGAAAAGTATGAAGAAAAACTTAAGTTGGGTAAGAATGGGACCGTTTTTGTTCAAAACAAGTTGCCTAAAAAATTAGATGATCCGGGCATATTTGTTTTACCTTGTAAGATCGTAAATTCTGAGGCTTTTGACACATTAGCCGATCTAGGGTCAAGCCTAAATTTGCTTCCGTTGTCCCTTTACACCACTCTTAAGCCGGGAAAATTAGATGACACGGAGGTGATTATAGGTCTTGCGGATGGAAGTGTAGCATATCCAGTAGGGGTAGTGAAGGACGTACTAGTTCATATAGGGAGATTGACAATGTTAGCCGATTTCCACGTACTTGATATGGTTAGTGACACTACATGCCCTTTGTTAATAGGAAGAGGATTTTTAGCTACCGCAAGTGCAATGATTGATTGTAAGGAATCTAGAATAGCGGTAGGAGAAGGGGAAACTTGGTCGGTCTATGACGTTGAGAAGCATGCTTATGATACTCATGAGGAGCCAACGCCCCATTGGGTAGATTTGAATAGGAGACCATATAGATACGGACCCTGGGTTAATAGAGAATTCATAGGACCTCAACGCCCATTTTATCTAGAAAAGGAGTTTATAAACAAAACGCATTCGGTAGAGCAACTCATAGCTAAGGATGAAGAACTAAACCCATTTGAGGATCCCTTGGTCTTTAGGAAGATGATTGAATTCCTAGGAGTAATGCCTATCAATTTAGGAATGAACAAGTGGAAAATGGAAGGTGATAAGTGTAAGTAGAATTGGGACAAACCACCTAAGGAAGGTGACGGATCATGGCACATGAAGATGATTCTTTATGATCCGGATGGAGAAAAATTTGAGAAGTCATACCGAACTAAGAAACCCGATAGGAAATTGAAACCTAAGTTTGATCCCAATGATGTCTTCGATGAGGAACTCACTCACATAGGATAGCCCGTGACCTTGAGTCTAGCTACAAGACTCGTAAATAAAGAAAAGTGCTTCTTGGGAGGCAACTCAAGTTTTATTTGTTTTAATTGTTTGATTGATTGTTTGTTTGATTTTATTTGTTTCCGTATGCGTGTTTTATTTTTATTGTTTGTGGATCATGGTTCAGAGTAAATTGTGAAAATGCTTTATTTTGTTTTTAACCTCGTCTTAATTACATATAAAGGTATTTTGCAAAAGCTAAGTGTAAGGGAGACCCGAAATTTGTTTATAAGAACGAAATTGAGCATGAACCACAATAATATTAAATGAACATGTATATTAGTAATTGCTTGAGTCAAATGCTTGTATCGAGTCATAATGATGTTTTGCAGGATTTTCCAAGAAGTAAGGCATAAGTTTTTCCAGAAATTTTTCGGAAACTTAACATAAGATTTTTGCAGGACCATTCTGACGGCGTCAGGAGTTATAACCAGACGGCGTCAGGTACTAAAATTCTGAAAAATTTTGTGAGTTTTTGTTTATACCGGAGTCTTAAAGTTTTTGGTTGATTATTTAGTTTTATAAACTCTAGGAAATCTGCAAACATTCATTCCACAAGCATTATATCTTAATTTGCTTTATTAGGATTTTTAGTATATATAGATTGCCGCCGATTTTACCCGAGGTTTGTCTTGATTGTTTTCTCAGGTTTAACAGGTTACATTGGACAAGAAGATGATTTATATTTCTGGAGGGAAGCTTTCAAAGTTCATTTTCTTGGAAGAAGATCTGACCTTGTTGACACATTATCCACACCGAACGAATCAGGGGAGTATTTGTTTTCATTCTTTTACCTTCATTACTTTTACATCATTTTTATTGAACGTTAGGGATAATGTTCAGCCTAAGTGTAAGGGGAGGGTAAATAATAATACCTTAGAGAATACAATTGCACTTGAGTTTGTTTGTTTGATAGTAGGTGTGTAATAAAACTGAGAAAAATACTTGTTAGGGCAATTTTAGCGCCAAATTTAATTTTTTTTTACAACATTTAGGAGTGAAGGTTTAGCCTTAATAAGCGTCTCATGGATAGGAGTTGTATGACTAGCACAAAAACCGTACCACTCAGAAAAATTTTTCACCCCAAATATGTGAGGTTCGCCTTTAGATTTGTTAGGAAAAGCATTCATTATTAGTGCTTATGAGTGTACCGGTAGTAATTAGATTCCAGAACTTGCGTTAGTGATGCATTCCGAGACCGCTAGTGAGACTACATTCGTGTAGTTAGGATTTACTACATGATAAGAGGCATTAGGATCACCCTTGTGTTAAACCCGTATCATAAATTACTTGACCAATGAAGTCATAATTATTTGACTATAAAGTCAATTAATTTTTCTCACACCTTTGCGATGTACTCATTTTTAGTACACGATACCCCTAGTACACCCCTCCGAGACTATCTTTTTTGTTTCTAACTTTAAGCATCTTACTTAAAGATAGAATTTGTTACAATCCACCCCAAATGTGCAACCAAATCGCCTTAGCCTTCCGTGTATGCACTCATCTTTAGTGCATTATTGTTATGTGTTTAAACCCGTAGTTAATTGTCTAATTGATTACATGGTTGCTAAGTCGAGTCATATCTTGTACATATTATTTTGGGATGATTGGGACTCATGGGTAAAGTACTAGTGTTATGGAGTAATGGGGAAGACGTCAATTATTACCCCCATATATGCGTTAATATTTAAAAGTACTCTAAGTGTTTTGATTATCTTGATTCGAGTAATAGAATAGTTGATTGTAAAGTATGTAAAAGTTCAAGTGTAAGGGGGACGTAAATCCCCTATGATGTATTATTTTGGATTGTAGGGTAAGAGTGTATTCAAAAAAATAATAATAATAATAAATAAATAAATAAATAAATAAATAAATAAATAAAAACTTACGGACTACCATCGCGTTTCATTTTTATGTTTGTTTCATAGTTTTGTAGTTTTGATTAGCTTAAGTCGAGTCGAGTCTTGGCTTAGCAACGCCATATTATACATGTAATTAACCAAGATGATTAACTCGCCACCAGTAAATATTGCCTTTATCCAACAAAACCGTGTTTATCATGTCCCTACACCTCACGTTATAACCCATTAAAAATACCTCTTTGATAGTTTATCCTAGGTGCTTACGCCAAGTGGTGGAGGTTTGATCCTTTCCCAAGCCTATGGTAATCTATTTGCTATGACAGGTAGTGAGAGATGTTTTCCATTTCCATATTGTGATATATACTTTATTACACCCGAGAGATGTGAGTATCTAAACACTATTTGTGAGGTGCTAGTGTATAACCTCCGTGCTTGTTTTTGGTTTTGAGTGGAACGATTATTTGTTGTAATTACTTTTATATTAGTGTTAAATGACCCCTAGCTTGTATTTTGATTAGAATAAAAGCGCACTTGCTTGAGGATAAGCAAATCTCAAGTGTAAGGGTATTTGATAAGGCGAAAAGTGTACCGCTTTTAGGGGGTCATTTAAGCCCGAATTCGTGATTATTTGATTAATTATTGCCCTAAATCGTTATTTTTGTCATTTTAGGTACTTTTGAGAAGAAATCTGGAAAAGGTAGCATTTTGGACGTTTTTGGAGCGATTAAGTGAAGAAAACGATAAAGTCTCAAAATCCTTGCTGGGAACAGTACCTGACGACGTCAAGACCTTACAAGTGACGGCGTCAAGTTTGGAAAAAGAGGTGGATATGGAAAATACACATGACGGCCCAGAACTATTTCAAGGTTAAAATGCCTGACGGCGTCACCAAGGCCGTCAGGATCGTGACGGCCCAGAGCTCATTCTCTTAATGACGGCGTCAAGACTGGATCTAGGCAATACGACCCTTAATTTGGCGGCGAGTTGACGGTGTCACAATCTTAAACGTGACGCTGTCAGGATGTATAATCTATATATATTTTTCCAATTTTTCATTGTAAAGTGTGGAACTTTGTGTGGGATATTAGGGCATAAACCCTAGACGTATTTTACAGCTTTTTCAAGGGTTTCAACCCCTTGATTCCTCCATGTTCAATTGAAGATACGTACTTTACCAAATTATTCAATATGTCTATGTGTTGTGTGATTATATCTTACGCTTGTCTTCTCTTTAACATGCTAGGCTAGGTTTTTATTGTGTTTGCTTAGATGTAGTGAAACTTAGATGTTAATTATTGGTTGATGGTTTGTTTATAATTGTTTTGGATGATTGAATTCGATGTTAGGCTTAAGAAAACTGGCAGACTTCCAATTGGTAACTTGCTTGAACGTCTTAAGAAACATGATCGGAGGTGAACTATGATTTATTGGTTGTATTTAATGCATAGGCAACTTCTAGTGATACTACGTTAGGAGCTAGTAGTCGGCTCGACCTAGATTGAAGTGGAAGCCTATAGAGTTAGGGAATATCGTACACGGCCCTACGACTAGTATTAAGGAATATAACCCGTCATCCATGCAATTGTAACAAGCTAATCAACTGGTAAAAGATATCTAGGGAGTAATGAAATCTAAGTAAACACGTTTTCTCTCATTATTGTTTCCACCACTATTTAGTTTAAGTTTTATTTTATTTTATTTTGATTGCATCTTTAGTAAATTGGGTTAGTTGGCTGGCAACTAATTCCGCTCACTCCTTCAAAACCCGAGATTTTTACTTGCTTTTATAAAAATACAAAAATCCAAAAAGAATCATCCCTCACCTTTAGACCTAGTTTAGTAGACTTTTTAATCCTAGCGAACACTATTCCTGAGTTGAACGATCAATCCCCCGGTACTTGTCACTATACTATACTACAACGATCAGGTACACTGCCTGGCGGGGATTGCAAGCTTCTCAAGATCCCTTGAGAGGTAAAACCTTTTGTGAGGGCGCAATCCCGCACATCAAGACTACCTAGAAACAACAGGAGTTTTGTAGCCTTTCCTCTTTACCAACAACAAGCTAGGCTATTCAACATGATATCAGGAACATCTATGTTCATACGAGCGGTTTTGGATGGGCCTCTGCAAACAGTTGTCAACATAAACCAAGGCCCACAAAGACTTCGTCAGAACCTGAAACATCAGCCCCTGTGTGGTTGTTAATGATCCCAAAAGCAATAACGCTACTGAGTAATGACAATGGTAACAAACATATTTTTCTATTCATCTGTGAATTTATCAGCTTATTTATCTCATACCTTGAAACGACAGTTACACATGTTGTGTAATGTAAGTTCTAGAAAAAATTTCTAATTAATAATTTTCTTTTAGTCTTTTACTACTTTTTCTTACCTTTTAATCAATCCTTCTCATGTTGTGTAATAAGCCGTAACGAAAAGCTTCTATACAATATTTTCAACAAATTAATAAATTTTATAGAAGTCAAGTATGTCAATAAATTAAAACTCGATTTATTTTGTTTTGTAAATTTTGATATGTTCGCCTTTGCAGGTTGCTTGCTACCGCGATTTGATAGACAACCTCTTTTGTTACCCCAGATCAACCTGATTATATGACCAAAGAGCCAATGGAAGAAGGTTTTGGGGCTATAGTGAAAACATGTACCAGGATTCAGAGCCTCGCAGTCTCTGGTCTCTTAACTGATCGGACATTCAAGTATATAGGAAAGTACGCCAAAAACATGGAAACACTTTCTGTTGCTTTTGCAAGAAGCAGCGATTTGGGTATGGAGTATGTATTAGTAGGCTCCCCGAAACTCAGGAAGCTGGAGATATGAGACTGCCCGTTTGGAAATGCTGCTTTGCTTTCGGGTTTGATGAAATACGAGTCAATGCCGTGATACAAGTAATCAGGTATGAGAGAGACCTATTTATGCAATTAATCTGTATTTTACATCTCTAAAAGAACAATTGTTTGTTGAAGAAAATTTTTATTTTTGAATATAACAACTTAAAGTAACTGATGGAACACTTTATTCCTGATCAGGCATGTTCCATTAACTATTTCCAGCCGTATTAGTTGGTACTTTTTGAAACTGAAATTTACGTATGGTCAGAATCTAATATATGCTAGATTTTTTTTATTATTATTATTTTTAATTTTGGCATCGTTATTAATGCTTGGGGTGGTATTTGTAGGTTTATCACCCAATTCATGATCAAACATTTTACTTGACAATGTAACATAAAAATAAGCTAACAAGATGAATATGGTAGGTATTTCCCACTTTTGCTTCTGTCATATATGTACGATTTTAACTAATGAGATAATTGTGAATCTTAAAGGCGTAGAACCCTGACGTTTGAACAAAGACTTGGAGAAGTAGTTTGTATCCTGCTGGATGTCCACAACAAGATCAATTAGGACTAAACTTATATGGAACAATAAAGGTTCAGGTTTGTTCAGACACAACCAAAGGTGAAACAAGACCCGACGCAATTTCGGACCCAAGGCTAATCGCAAGAAATCAATGATACAGGTACCGGATAAACTTTTTTCCAAAGTATTATTATTACAGCCTGCACTCGACATGCTAGAGTTGTTTTAGAAGGTAATTGATTTAAAAATTGCAGTTTTAAAGAGTTTTGGGTTGTTTAAAAGGGTGTTTGATTAACCACAAACTTAAATTTAACTATTTGTAACTTAACATTCTTATAATATTTTGGATAGTTATTGTAGATATGATAAATTTTGCCCATTTCAATTAGTAATTTTACCCATTATCGAACTATAGGTTTGCATTCTACAGTTCCTCCCCTCAATGCGCAATCATAGTAGGTGTATTATCTCTTTAGTACAGATGGCAGGATAGGTGGTTTGTCGTGTGCTTTGGAACATGATACCAAACACAATGGTTTATCTCTTGGTTCCAGTTATATATAAATTGCTAAAATCATATTTGTATTGACTATGATATCAATAGAGATGGAAAATGAGCTGTCTGAATAAGATGTCAAATACATGTTATTTTATGGGTCAAAACAGTCTAGGTTGACTTAAAGCCCTTATCCAAAGAAATAATTTCATGCTATCTGATTATATAGACTAATCATGATCTTTTTCAATTTTCACAATGGTTGACATGGAGGTCTTATTAGCAAACCATGGACCGCTATATTTTTTACCACTACGAAAGCCTATTTTTCAAAATGGGATTGACATGTAATATTGCAAATATTCAGAGTTGATGATTATTATTATTATCGATAATTTGTTGAAAGTTACTGGTCAACCATTTATGTTTCGGCTTAAAAGTTGTGTGATTGGATCAGGATGCCGCATAATTAAGACCAGATGTATTAGGAGCACCCTAAAAATGTATATGTACAAACGAGGGGTGTTTGGAACAGGCACCTGTAGAAATAAAGTGATCTCGGTTCACCCAAGTGCCCCAATAAGATGTGCTTAGATTAGGTTACTGCAGCAATAAGGTGTGTTTGGATTAGGCTACATCAACAACAAGGAGTGTTCGGATCAGGTTATAAGCCTCTCATTGTTTTTCTTTTACATTCCTTTTTATTTTAAAAAAAAAAAAGGTTCTTTCTATTATTAGTATGAGTTTTGGAGTTACCCTTTCCATACGAAGCAACCTGTATTGAAAGTTGGGTTAAGTAGTGGTGCGGTGTTTCGAGTGGCGACATTTTTAAAAAATGGGGAAGCCTCCTGGAAAATGGATCAAGACTGTGATTTTTGGGAAGACAACTGTCCAAATACAATCTCTGGGAAGTAAGATTATAAACAATATTTACAAAATTTATTATTTCAGTTAATGATCGTTGTAATGTCAAACTATTTACTTTTATAAAAAAAAACTATCAGCTATTTGGAAATCTTGTGATACAGAGGAATTTGAGTGCCAAAGCCAAGTATGTATATACTCATTTGTTTCTTTAATGCCATTTAACGTACTGAAAGCAAGTAATGTTTTGATTAGGATGTTGATGAAGAGCCGTTGGGCACTAAAACAGCAAGCGCGTCTCATGGAGGTACAAGTTTCAAAAGGAGCCGGGCTGCTGAAGTTCATAATTTGTCTGATACGGTGAGCAAATTCATATATTTATGATAAAGATTATTTGCACTTTGGCTCTTTTGGATGATATGAGACACATTGAACCTATAGGTGGAAACTAGGGCGGGTTGACATGGTTCATAACATATCAAAAGGGTTTCGGATTCAAATGGGTCATTTCTAACACGGGTCAATATGAGCAGATAAGAAAGACGTGCAGACGTCGTTTAACATTTGGTTAATAAGTTTTATAATCAACACGTTAACTGTAATAAAAATGACTTGGTAAAGCTTATGTTCATCATAACTTCTGTTTATATTGCTTAAGGAACTAGATAGCTCAGTTAGAAAGGTGCACGAATGAACTCAAGGAATATGAGAATCCGGATGTTAAACACCAAAATTGTCTAAAACGTGTGAAACAAGGGTGATCATCTATGTTAACCACATGTGCTTTATAAGTTTAGCATTCCTCCATTCTCCATCTGCCACCATCATTATATACATCCCTTTAATATTGAATAACATATATATGATCACTTATGATTCATGAAGCATTTTGAATATATAATTTGTCAACAAAGGTTCCTATAAACCCAGTCCAAAAGGTTTAGGGAACACTTGAGCCTATGAGAGTGTTAAAATTCTACAACTCTCAGGTAATATGTTGATTTTTTTACTCGAAATCCATTTTATTTTATTTTATTTTTTTTTATTAATTTATCATTAATAGTTAACAAACTGATACATTGATGTGTTACCTTCAATATGAATCTGAATGTATCATGATATGTTTGTTGTTTTTTCGAAACGAACAGAGATGCACAGAGCCGCCTTTGCCTTGCCTTCGTTTGTCAAGAGGTAAGTGAACTTTCTTTGAAGATTATTAATTATTTTGCATGAGCACGCACCACCACACCCCTCCAATTTATTTTTTTTAATTCTTACTTAAGTCTATATTATTTGATTATTTAGTTGCTACTGGACTGTATATTTTTTATTTTGCTCTTTCTAATATCTATGTATTTACTTGAAAATTTGTACCTCAAGGTAAAGTTTAGGTACTAATAGTAACAATTATTATTATGCTAAACTAAGATGTTATATAAACTATTTACGATAAGGCTTAATCAAGAAAATTAGTGAAGCACTATGGTTAAAGAACACCGAGCTTCAATTACCAAGTCAAATAAGTACATGTAAACAAGCTAAAGAATAGCAAAACTTTGGAGGGCATTCATAGAGATTAATCAAGATAAATTATTCAAAAGTAAAGGCATGGTTTAATGCACATAACCAAAACAGTTAGACATCGAGCATTAGCCACACTTATTTAGTTGTCAACAACTAACCTTTTGTTAGAGTTCAATCCATTGGCAAATTTTTCTAGAAAACATAGTGATTGATAAGTAGCCTCCCTTGAAAGTTCTTAACATTAGTATGAGTATTCAACGTATTATCTGTTTAAAGTTCTAACATACTAATTTGTTACAGCATATATACTAACTGTTAATCTGCTTACATACTACAGTAGATAGCATTGTGCTTATTTGAGAATCTTATTTACTCTAAATTAAATAGAAAAACAGTTTTTAACCTAATACTTGAAAATCCGTATCTACTGAAACATATATTTTCTTCCATTGTTGTGAATTAAGATTTGAGTGATGGTTGGTTTTAGTTTATTTTGAAAATTTGTAGCACGGGGATTCATACTTTTTGAACAAGCTACCCGGTGAAGGTATGCACAAGTTTTATTACAGTTAGAGTATATTTATGTTGTACAAATTTACAGTAAAAAAAAAATACTATCTTGCATGTTTTATTAGGTTAAAATAATAATTTTTACACTATTATTTGTAATGTAAGTTAATCTGGAACTAAACACTCACTACTGTTATCTACTTCATAATAGATTAGTATATTAAGCTCTTGAAAAAGCATTCTGAAACACCCTCAATGGTGAAACCTATAAATTTAGTATAATCTCTTTGCCGATGTTTTATTTTACAAGTGACCAAACATGTGTGAATGTTTCTTGCAACTGGTGCTTTTAATAGGTGTGTACGTTTAGCCCACTTCGAAAGTGACCGCGCAATATCATTTATTCCTCCTGATGGAGCATTTGATCTAATGACATATAGAATGAACATTCATGTCTTCATTATAATCGGTATACTATGTTTTTAATAAAACGATCTTATTTTAGAAATTATAGTGTGAGATACGATTAGTGACAATATACATGTTTGTATAATTTCGTGTTATATGAGTGATTGTTAATCTTTTGCAGACCTTCATGCTGGGTACAACATATGTCACTAGACAACAAAACCGGTATGGATCCTCCAGGTATAAGGGTCGGACCTGTAAATGGGCTTGTAGCTGCTGACTACTTTGCTCCAGGATATTTTGTATGGGCCGTTTTGATTGCCAACTTGGCTCGTGTCGGGTACGAAGAAAAGAATATGTATATGGCTGCATATGATTGGAGACTTGGGTATCAAAACACAGAGGTAGGTTTGCTTATTGTTTAATTAGAAGGGCGACTTCGACCCATTTACTTAAGAATGGGTTATATGATCTCTAGCAGGTCAAAATTCAGAATGGTAAAACTTAAAAAGAAATCAACTTTAAAGGAAACAAGTCAAAAAGTGAAATATAAGGTTGCTCTCTCTCTCTCTCTCTCTCTCTCTCTCTCTCTCTCTCTCTCTCTCTCTCTCTCTCTCTCTCTCTCTCTCTCTCTCTCTCTCTCTCTCTCTCTCTCTCTCTCTCTCTTTTTATTTTTTGTTGGAAAAACCCGGCAGCATATATTTTCATTTGTTCCATTTTAGTCATTGCTCGTGTTTTTGTACATATGTCACTATGAGATGGCTTTTTGTCCCGTTTAAGTCATTTTGCAGCCAAAAAAAAACATGGTAATCTGAAAAGATGTTAAAGTTTATATTTGAAAATGCAAATTATATATTAATATATACTGTAAATTTTAAAGAAAAATGCTAAAACATGACATACGATATGGCCTAAACAGGACACAAAACCAGGACAATCGGAAAATACATATAACCCCATTTTAAATTTTGATAAAAAATATAAGATGAACAAAAGATGGACAATCGGAAAATATAAGATGGACAAAAGTGTTTACCAGGACAATCAGAAAATATAAGATCGACAAAAGTGTTTCGGGTCAAACCCAAACCAAAAGCTGCCCCATTCTTATCTGAAACCCTGCCTACCCAGCTCGCTCATTTTTCATCATGTATGTTTAACTTTACTTGCATGCTTATGGCTGTTACTTGTCATATAAACTAAAACATTACATTGAATCTGATGTAGGTAAGAGACCAAACATTGAGCCGAATAAAGAGCAATATAGAACTGATGGTCGCTACTAATGGTGGCAACAAGGCGGTTATCATTCCACATTCAATGGGTGTTCCATACTTTTTGCATTTCATGAAGTGGGTGGAAGCACTAGCTCCAATGGGTGGCGGAGGTGGACCAGATTGGTGTTCTAAACACGTAAAAGCAGTAATGAATATTGGTAGACCATTTTTAGGTGTTCCAAAAGCTGTAGCTGGGCTTTTCTCTGCTGAAGCCAAGGATATTGCAGCTGCCAGGTTTTAACTGAAACTTTTAATCTGTTTGTGTGTGATTGCACATTAGCTTGAGTTAGGAAACCACCCTTATGTGTCCTATTTAAAATTTTAAACTCTGTCCATAAGTCATATACAATAAGCTAAGCCTCCAAACTGACAATATGATATCTAATTAATGACCAATTGCCCAATTGCTATATCTTTTGGACCTCCAAGAAGCATGCCTAATGATAGATCCCCAGTCTTCTCATCGGCAACCTCAAGCCCATACGGCTCCATGTCAGGAAGTGTGGATGCTGGATTACTGCATTTTTTACTTTCATTTTTTTTTTGTTCTTGAAATGGCATTATAGTTTCCTTATAATTCACATTATACTAGCGTGCTATAAGTCATGCCCGCCCATACGAATTCTATACGGTTAATTCAAAACTAAAAAATATACTTAGTAATATAACAAACATAAACATATTGACAAACGTTGGAACTACTCATAAAAAATCTTTGTAGAATAAACAATTTTTTAACACCAATGTTTAGCTAAACAAAAAAATGTAAACGATAATTATATCGTGCTTGAAATTCAGGAAACCTCGTATCAATTATGGCCCTTAGTCCTTTTGATAATAAGATAGCGTTAAACTTCTACCATAGCCAAATCACTGTTGTGGTGTGTCTTTATGTGGCTAAACCGTATCCAATTACCTGTTGTGTTGTCTTCAAGGATGACTATTAATAAAAAATAAACGTAAAAAATTGTCGCAAGTAGGCCTGTTTCTCCAGTGGTTAGTTTTCTCCCCTCACAAACTTTATGCGGCTGTCTCAAATATGAAGAAAATAAACGTATTGAAAATCCTTTTTTGTGAAACGCCGCTAAGTACGCAAAATCAACAACTAACGGTTCCTATAAACAAGTTTTATTTAACATTTGAATTTCAATTATTAAATATCTTTTTTTGGATAAATAGGTACGTATTAACTTTTTAATAATTAATAAAGGTCAATTAATTTCCATTGTTAATGCATTAACAAACAAACCGTATTTTAATATTATATTATTTAGTTAACTTATTTGTGGTACATTTTAAAAAATGGAGCTTATTCGTTCCTTGACTTGCGCAGGCGTCACACCAAGAAAACCCATATGCTTATTTAGCTGGAGAAGCGGTGACTGTGACTCAAGATGTGGTCAAGAAAATGTTAGCCAGAGGGTACATTCTGGGTAAAGAAGCATTGGGAAAAGCCAAAGCATTTGATGAATCTCATCAAGTATCAGCAAGTGCTGCTACCAAAGTTGCTGAACTTAGTGAAAGATATGGGATCACTGATAAGCTTTGTGCTGGAGTCGAAGTTGTTAGATCTGTAGAAAAGAATTACCATATTTCTAATACTACTAAATCAATAGTATCAGCTATTGGGAGATTGGCCATTGCTGCTGCTACTACTGTGGTGAA